>JASIRB010003263.1:0-88759 GCA_030323885.1 Branchipolynoe longqiensis
ACGACCCTGCAAACAAGTGGGAAAGTGGGGGGGAATGTACAAGTTATCCACAAACATAACCTTCAAAGGTGTGCCAAACACACACAAAACTAGCATATGTACAATCTTTTTATTTTTTAATTGTTTAAAAATGGGAAAGGAAATTAAACCGTATGGATTATGATCACTTTTGCACAGTTGCGAAAACAACTGCTGTGTATAACTTACAGCGTCATCAAAGGCCGGTTGCTCTCATACCATGTCTATGTGATGTGGGAGGTTAAAAATCCCTTGGGTCGGTAAAAGTGTGGCTCGGCTTCATCGACAGCGTGGATGGAAGACCGTCTATGACTGAAATTTACCATGCTTAAACAACTAATGGACCAAAAAAAAAAAAAAATGCACAAACTTAGCCGTTATGAGCCGAATAAAGAAACAACCACTAAAAAGAGATTTTAAAAATGTGTGGCAATTGATCAGGTTTGTAAATATCTATTTAATTCAAAATGTGTCCAATAATAGTGATCAATATTCGAAGTTACAGGTTTTCCAATGACAATTCACAGCGTTACTAATACTATAAATGGATAAGGGTCTCTAATTACCTTTTCATGTTACAGCAGTAGCGTTGGTGTGCAGGGGTATTGACCATATTTATCGTCCCTCACACTCTGAATGTGATTAGAACAAAGCATATATATTGGTATTACAATCACAGTCGCGAAACAGTGTTAATCAATTGAAATCGTGGTGTTTGTGTCACAGTACATACTAGATAAAAGAATCACCCTGTACTTGCAGTACAGGGGTGAACACAAACCCTATATAAAAGCTGGCAAAAACTGCTTTAGTATGGAACAGGAAGTAGAAACTCTGGCTCCAGGATCAAATGGTTGTCCACATCAGCACAGAGTTGGTGAAATTGGAGATAATGCAAAAAGACAAGATGGCAGCAATAAAACACCTTTGGTTTTATTTGTAAAAAATCCTTAAACTACATGTTTTATTATATATTTCAAATCTGAAGTAGCGGGTAAATATGAAGAATATATTTTGCTTCTTAAATTAAGAATTTACCAGTTCAATTCATTTCCCCGCCATGTCAAAATTCTTTGCCCTTTTTTCTAATAGGTTGGTTTTCACCCCTGTACTGGATGTACTGGGTGAATTACAGTCTATTTATCAGAGAAAGTGAGCAATTGCAGGATTTTTGATCGGACTAAAATATTAAATAAACACAAATTATTAGTTTTAAAATGCACAAAACGACATATCCAACAAAAGCACATGGCTTGCATCATGTAAATGTAAACAACATTCTGGTCAGGTGACCCAGCTGTTGAAATAAACTTGTGACGTCATGAGCTGTCATGAATATTCAAAGGGGAAATCCGTTGGAGTTTTACGTTCTGGGAACATCTAAGGTCATATCAGGACGGACTTGGACAAGTAGGCCCGATAGCTATATACAGTGAATCCCCAATTTAACGTTAATTTTATATGGGGTCCATCTGTCAGTTAGCACGGCTGAGCACTGAAACGTTGCACCCATAGAGATAGCATTGGTGAAGCAACAGCCTGCTTGGTCAAGTTTTTCCCATGGGACGATGTGTGAGGATTTGCAAGTCTCTATCAGTGTCAAGTGTTTATCTATATTGGCATATAGTTAGTTGAAACCTACCTGGGCTGGAGTGTGAGGAAGCCGAGCCTCTGGACCACGGCGTGTAGACGAGCAGTGACGGCCTTCTCCCCGAGAGGCTGGAACCTGACTTCTGCTGAGAAAGCAACCAAGACGTAGTGAGCGCCCGTCAGTGGGCCGTGACTTTTAAACACAAACTGACGCCACTTTGTCTGTTCAACCAATCAGACTGCCATCGCGAGTCACGTGGTCATCTGCGGCGTCAATAGACGGATTCGTAATTCCAGACGCCAATGTGACGCTATAGACAGGATCACGTTTCCAACTGCGCATGCGCTGAAAACGGCGTCGGCAGCAAAGTAAATGCGAATGGCCATTGAGTTTGTCGATATGCGTAGGTTAAAACTTCGATTTGATTCAAAATGAATAGAAATACATAACAATTTGGCATAAACATGTATGCACACAGGCAATATAATGATCTGATCAATATAGCTAGGACAAAACTAGCCATAGTTAAACATTTTGAGCTAAGAAACATACAATTCCACACAAAACAATCAGTGATATCCACATCACCATTATTAATTTTTGTTCTAAATATTAAAATGCCAAATGTGTCAACCTACACTTGTTTCAGAGAAATATATAACCAATATCCGATCAACCTTACTAATGTTCTAGTTCTACATGTCATTAAAGCTGCATAATCCGATGAAAACATAATAATTTTCAAAACCAAAACAATTATCTATATTTGATTCTACATATCTAACTTAGATACTGCTGCACTTATTAAGCATTTGTGACCACACAGAAGGGAATACTGAGTCAATTTAATAGAACCTGTTACTGCAGAAGCCTATGGTGTTAGAGTTTTGGCAAGCTTGCCTAAATTAATTTTGCACATTTGCACTTCAAATATCTCAAAAGTTAGCCATTTAAAGTAAAAGTTACTTCAAACTGAAGTAAGGTAGATTATACCGACCAACCTAACATATTTATCTCAGAAAATGACAAAAACTCAAAACCATCGGACTATGCAACTTTAGCCATAGGATATAAATAACAACATTAATAAATATAAGTAAAACTGACTCTGGCTATGGCTCTAACACTAATCTGAGTGACCAGATGTGTCTAAATCTAAATGCATATGATAAGATGTGCATATTATATTGATGTAAATGCAATGCTGGATAAAAGATTAATATCTTAATTTATTATATATATATATTTTTAGTTGGTATTCTATGTTTCAAACAAGAGCTGAGATGAGCTGAAACTAGCACATTTCATAGCTGCACCCAGTGTATTAGCATATGCCATGTGCTTCTCGCGGATTTGTTTTGCTCTGACGCATCCCACAATGCACTGCGCCGCTGGAACGGTGATGTAGTCTATTCACGGCTAACCTTTATATATATAGGCGTCAGAACGAGGCTGAGAACGCATCGGGCAGTGAAAATGGCCGCAAGACACTGTTGTGTGCTGATATGTGCTGGGGTGTAGGTGTGTGTGGTGGAGGTGGAGGTGTGTGTGGTGGGTTTGTAGGGGTGTAAGGTTAGGCTGTAGGGGGGTGGGGGGTGTAGGTGGGTATGGTGGGTGCGTAGGGGTGTGGTGGGATTGTAGGTGTGTGTGGTGGGGGTGTAGGTGGGTGTATAGGGGGTGTGGTGAGGTTTTGGTGTGTGTGGTGAGGGTTTTGTATGTGTGGTGCGGGTGCAGTGGGGGTTGAGGGTGTGTGGTTGGTGTGTAGGTGGGTGTGGTGGGAGTGTATGGTGAGGGGTTTGGTGGGGTTTATGTGGGGGGGGGGGTGTAGGAGGGTAGAAGGGTCATAGGTGGGGGCGTAGGCGTGGTGTGTGTGGTACTTTTCACTTCCTAGCTTGATGCTCGGCATTAATAGGATAGGGCAAATGACTGGTTAGATAACAGATTCACCCGGTACTTGTAGTACACGGGTGAACGACAACGTAGTCTAAATACGGGTGAAAATAGCTTTAGTATGGAACATGAAGTAGAAACTGTGGTTCCATGATCAAATGCCTACATATATTGGCACAGATTTGGTGAAATGGGAGAGAATGCAAAAAGACAAGATGGCGGACAGAGAACGCCGTCGATCTCACTTTTAAATTGCATTAAAGTATATGTTTTATTATATTTTCCAACTCAAACTTCCAACATGAAGACATATACAAAGAATAAATGTTGCTTCTTAGATTGTGAAATTAGGCTCTCATAACGACTCAATTCATTAGCCCGATTTTTCTACCATTTTTATATAAGGCTGGTCTTCACCCGTGTACTACAAGTACCAGGTGAATCTTTTATCTAATGACTGGTTAGCTCAGTGTCAGGATAATTGGACTGGGTGAGATATCGGGTCATGGTGCTGGCAGCCTGATCTCCCAGTGGGGCAGCACTATAAATTCACCATGAGTGCACACTGTCACAATTCGGTACCTGTCCTGGTATGACCTTAGATGTTGTCAGGACATAAATCTCCAACAACCAAAAACCAATCTAACACACACACCCTCACAGGCATCGTACCGCGGCAAACCTGAAATATCAGTTATTTAAAGGACGGTGTATATTAATTAATAACCAACAATCTGTCTAGAACCCACGATGGGTGACTGGGTAATTGAGGTTTTATGTCCTAGCAAGAGTTTGATGGTAATATATACATATATATGCATATACGCATACATATATAGGTGTATGTATATGTTTACACAGTATCGTACAACGAGCAATGGAAAACACAAAGTAAGCTGAAGGATTGCGTAGTGTACGACTGCCTTTAAAAGGCGGCCAGTCGTCTATATTTAGTTCCACCCCGCGACGACGTTGTCACATACTTCACGGATGAATGCTCCCAGAGTGAAATAGTTGGCCTGCAGAATCAACTTGAGTCCACCGGCCCTGACCAGTCACGTGACTACGTCAGTCCTCGGGTACGTGGACCCTTTGCCCAATGCCCAAGGTCACTCAGAAAGTGGATTGTGTGTAATGGTTGCGGGTGGGAGTCAGGGGTTGAGGGGGGGGGGGGGTGGCAGATTAGACTCATTTGATCTAAACTGTATTACCAAGATGCTATCCATTATGCCATTAACTGATTGATTGGTGGTTGCTTTACGCCGTGTCGGCAGCATAGGCCATATATTCACGGCAAATGTCATTAACAGTCAAAGACATAACATTTAGGACTATATAATCTAGGGGATTATGTACATATATAGCAACTCCACCCCCTTTTCGATTTAATCTTGCAATACGATTTAATGTATGGCCCTCTAATGTTAAGGCCCTGTCACATTACGGCGTATGGTGGGAGCGTATGGCGGCGTAGCGGCATTACGTCATATACGTCGGCATACGCCGCATACGCTACTCATACGCTACTCATACGCTACTCATACGCTACTCATACGCCGCCAGTGCCGCAACATGCCGGCGTATGTGAAGCGTATGAGGCATACGCCGCCATACGCTTTCATAAATTCGTCCGTCCAATTTTTTTTGTGCATGCTCAAAAAAACACGACCTATGAGGGCGTATGGCCCATAATGTCAAAAAATGTCACAGCACGCTCCCATACGCTCCTCATACGCTCCTCGTACGCTCCTCATAGGTCCCCCATACGCTCAAACACACCCGAAAGTGGCACCAGCACGGCGTACGTAGGTTTTCAATACGCTCCCGCCATACACCGTAATGTGACAGCCCCTTTAGTAGTCTCTTGACTATCCTTCACTTCCAGCCATGTTTCTGATATTGCAATAATGTCAAATTTAATACTTATTTCATTTAATAGATTCTCAATTTTACTTGTAAGTTTCTTGCATTTAGATGTAGGCCTATAAATGTTATTTAGTGGGTTTTTTTTTACATTGCTATTACTATGATTACATTCACCGACAGTAAAGCCTTGGTCACAAATGCCTTGCGGCGACCATAAGTCGCCTAATCAGCCAGACGTACAGCGGTTTGCGGTCACCGTATGGTGACTGTACGGTTTTTTGCTTGCCGCAAAGGGGTTGCACTTTTTTTAAATTGAAGTTATCTTAGCTTTGCAAAATCGCAATGCCACAGGCCACAATGATGCCACAACACCGTACGTTCACCTATTTTGACATCAATGAATATAATATTCATGTTTCAGTCTCATTTTAGATAAGAGGGTGGGTAGGGTGGGGATCATGTGAAATAGATTACTTACAGTCCTTACCATAGCAGTGTACAGGGTGGGGTGGGGTTGGGATAACCAGTGCAAAGTCAATGGCAAAATACCATATTATCACTCAGTGTGACAAACCAGCTCAAGGATTGCCTGTTCATATGATAATAAATGCTTTAGAAATTAAAATAGACACAGAATCCATATATATATACATACTCCCTCCCATTGTGTAACTGGAATATATTGTAAGATGCTTCTAAGTCCTTTAATTCATCTCAAATGTGTCAAGATATTCTATACTACAGAAATCTACCAAGGCAGTAGCCATTTTGAATTGTTTGGCATATGAAACAAGCCCTCTGATTAGCTTAGCATGACCACCCCCAAAGCCCTTGAAAGCTTATATCTGATTAGCTTAGATGCCAGGGGTCGTGAGCGTGCTCATAAATAAACTACATCACGGTTCGCTTCTACCACCAGAACGCAGACATCATCAAGACTGTCAGTTGCCCAGATCATGACATCGGGGACTAGCAGGCCCCACCTCATCGCCATAGCTGACTTGGTGCCGCTACTAACTAACCACTAATTTTCACTGGCAACAAACAGGTAACCCCAACCTCTGCCTAACTAATCCCATCCACACTTCACTTCTTCCTCTGGCCTTGGCCGGATTTATGGTGCATACCGGTGAATCTGGAGGGACTGAAGTTTGGATCCTGGTCGAGTCAAACCAATGACTTATAAAATGGGTACCTGTTACTGCTTGGTGCTTGGCGTTATGAAATCAGGACAGGGACTGGGCGCGCAGTGTCAGGATAATGTGACTGTGTGGGACATCGGGTCATGGCACCGGCAGCCTGATTTCCCAGTGGGGCAGCACTATAAAGTCACCATGAGTGCGCGCTGTTACAAGTCGGTGCACATCCTGGTATGGCCTAGGGTCTTACTGGGGTGTAAAACTACACCAACCACCCAGCCTCCCCCGGCCCTCTTAGAGGACTGTGGTTGGACTCTTAAAGGTGCATTCCTTACACACGGTATGCTGTATGCGAATGCGAATGCGACAAAAAATCGAAACGCCTTGAAGCCTATGGGCTACATTCTTTACACGCGGTATGTGGCATGCGGCATGCGAATACTGAATTGGTCCATGTAGCGATCGGTGCGGCATGCGAATGCGAATGCTGCTGCGTTTGCCATAGAGAACCGTGGTGAGGAAACCTGACACTGTGTGTGGGTGTGGGTGTGGGTGAAAGGCCCCATACCGTAAGCACGCCGCACGCCGCACGCCGCATGCCACATGCCACATACCATGTCTAAGGAATGCTAGCTTTAGGCTGCCTTTTTCCTTCCTCCCCCCCTCCCCCCTACCCCTCAATTCCTCTGATCCCTACCCACCGGAAGCCAACTCCCGACCACATGGGACTGCTTTCAGTGGTGCCCATTCAGTGCTGCAGATTTGCAGCCTTCAGCGCACCAATGCGACTGAAAACTCCCCAAAACAACAACAACAACATCACGGTTCCAGCGGCGCGGTGCATTGTGGGATGGGTCAGAGCAAACCCCCCCCCCCCACCCACAAAAGCACATGGCACATGCTAATACACTGGGTGCAGCTATGAAATGTGCTAGTTTCAGCTCATCTCAGCTCTTGTTTGAAACATAGAATACTAACTAAAAAAAAAAAAAAAAAAAGATATTAATCTTTTATTCAGCATTGCATTTACATCAATATAATCAGCACATCTTATGCCATGTGCATTTAGATTTAGAAAGATCTAGGCACTCAGACTAGTGTTAGAGCCATAGCCAGGGTACTCAATGCATTGTCAATGGCAGTGAGTAATCTCCATACAGAAAAAGTAAAATATTGATAAAACCACACCACCTAGGCACAAACCGCTTGGAACACATATAGTGCGGTATGTAATGTAAGGAAAACATCTCCCGTAGGATTTTTGTGCTAAAATTGATTTTTTTTGCAGTTCTGGCTTCAATAGGGTTTAGGCTAACAGAAATTGATGGGGTCCAAATTTTCAGACCCCTCCCCCCTTTGTGGGGGTCATTTCCGTTTTGAGACCCCCCCGCAACTGGCCATTCACCTATCTCCGGAAGTTATTGACCGATTTTCATACTTGAAGTGTCAATTTGTAGATTTTCAGGTAAGCTGAGTTGATTTGTAGCCCTTACAAAGCAACCAGAAGTTTCCTTCTTGCACTTCCGGTCAGTATATAGGGTCTCGCTCCGTATCCTCACCATGTATGATCAGATTTTCACAATTTGTGAGACTTTTGTGAAGAACTCTGAGCTGATTCATTGCAAAGTTCCTCTGGGAGAGTTATTGAAGTATTTGCTGGCAAAACTGGCAAATCCGACATCGAAATTCCGAAGAATCAGTCCACTATTCATCGATGTCCAAATATGGAGTATCCTCCCGAATAGTATTTGCACAGTCACCGCCATAGCATTTACAGAGTGGAGTGCATGGCAGGCCATTCTTCAAGCAGCTACACCTAATTCCCTTGCACCCTGCTTTGCAGTCACATTTGACGAGTTCAACTATAGCGGGTGGGGAAGGCAAGGCAAGACATCTCACTGGAACATACACCTCTTTCTCCAATTTCCATCCATTTTCTTTAATTGGAGGAAGGGCCGGACAATCATCTGGGTATGCTTTGTCCCGCATTGTGATGTAGTTTGCATGGATCGTATGTGGAAGCAATGCAGCACGAGTTGGTGGAAGCATCTCACCTTCCAAGTTCTTTGACCGGAACAACTCCCACCTGAGTGATGGTAGGGTTGTTGGACCTTTTGAACTGTAGACGCAACACACAAAAGTCTCCAATGCCATCACCTGTGTGGGAAGCTTGCCATCGTTCATCTCATCAGGAATGGAAATACATCCTAATGCCTTGAAGCAGTCAATTGCAGGGTCATCTTCATCAAGCTTCAGGTATGCATTAACCCATGATTCCAATGAATTTGCCTCCCCAGTCAGCACCAGAGAAGTTGTGGAGTCTAAGGAGACCTTGACATTTGCGACGGCCAATAACCTGAACTCTCTCAAAGATGTCTATTTTATGTTTCTTCATTCCTTTGCCAGTATGAAACTTCAAGGATGTGGGAAATGTTATTTGTCTGCTGGCGACCAGATCAACTAGGAGCAGGAGTAAGTCAGTGTCAGGTGACCATACGCAGATCCGTCGAGAAGCACCACAAACTGCAGATGCAAGGACTTGGTTTGGAATTAGTGTGTCAGCCTCTTCATGTGTATGAGCATACTCGGAACCACATCCCTTGATATGAGTATCATACACGACAACCAGCACAAATGAACATTTGCTTGCAAAATAGTGCAGCAGTCCCTGGCCAAACAGGCATCTGAGTTTCCTCTTTGTTGTTGGTGCTGACAGTAGGGCCTTGATGGACATAGTGAGCTTCATTTCGGGATGAATTTTGTACTCAATGGATGTAGTCGATCTCTTCTGTCAGGTCTTGTTCTTCAACGACTGATCCATGTATCGATCGAACACAACTCGACCCTCATCATAAATGGCCATCATCGTTTCTATGCGCTTGTTGAATGCATCCTGAAGGTGTGAAAGCTTCAGCATCTTTGGCTTCTTTGTCATAGTCTGAAGTACACCCATCGCATCAACGATCAGATCTTTGACTGGGGGATCTTCTTGCACTATGCCAGGCACTGGCAGAACATCAAGGAACTCGACCATGGCATCTTCAACTGCGTGCATCAGACTGCCTTTGTCAGCTGGGATGTAAGGGATCCATCAACAGCACAGAGAGAGTGGGGCACCGTTGACATCTCATACTCGCCAATAGTCTCCTCAAGTTTTGGAACTAAACCTGGTCGGCTTCCTTGAACGGTTAGAAATCTGCCCAGTAATTCACACTCCTTGCGCAACTTGATGACCTTATCTCCAATGCATACTTTCATTATGTCCATCCAATTTGAGAAGGCCTTCAACTTGAACTTCTTCATCTTGTCCCAAACCGAGAGCGTTGTTGTGGAGGTCAAACGTTCATAAACAAACTCTTCGAAGCGCTTCTGACCCTTCTCTGCATAGTGTAGAATATCAATGCTTTGCCTCCTCCTGGCCGTACCGATCCCTCAGCACTTGAATGTCGCCCTAGTCCTCGTGGAGCACAGATAGGTGAATCGGTTCAGGGTCGCTTACTAAGGCGTTCAATCTTAGTCTTGTTGACGATAGGTTTCCCACATTCACTATGATATCAAATGGATTTGGGTTCTTCTTCATTCAAGCCGGACAACTGATTCAATAGTTTTATGAACGTCACTTTGAGTGTCACCAAGAGACACCTTCTCCCAGCAGCATCGTAAAAGTTCATCTGTCATGGCTGGATTGTTCACCAATCGCCTGTTTGATTTGGCACATTCTTTACAAATCACGCAAACGTTATCCTCCCCTGCAGACATATCGGCCATATGTGATTTACTGATCTCGTTAATAATACTGGCAAAGAGTATTTCTGACGGGGCTCAAAACCGTTTTAACACATCTGAAAAACATAAATATGGTCCATTTTAATTGGAGTATTTGGAATACAAATTTGACGTTCTGGAAGATCTGTAGTGAAGTCTATCACCAACCTTCAGACCTGAAAGAAAAAATAGCGTCATTAGTTTCGGTGTTCGGAGACCCTATATGATGAACCGAGATCCAGCAAAAATACTTCCTACTGCTTTTGAATTGCCCACAATCACCTCAGTATGCTAAAATCTCCAGGATAATTCCGGTGTCCATCCGGAAGGCACATGAGTCAGAGTCAAACCCTAACTTGTCAACCGGAAGTGAAAACCTACACTTCCGGTTGCTTTGTAAGTGTCATAAATCAACTCAGCATACCTGAAAACCTACAAATCGACACTTCAACTATGAAAAATCGGTCAATAACTTCCGGAGATAGGTGAATGGTCAGTTGCGGGAGGTCTTAAAATGGAAATGACCCCCCCACGAAGGGGGGAGGGGTCTGAAAATTTGGACCTCATCATTTTCTGTTAGCCTGAACCCTAATGAAGCCAGAACTGCAAAAAAAATCAATTTTAGCACAAAAATCCTACGGGAATACATATCATACCGCACTAATATAGAAAACATGTTTAACAAAAAGATTATATTAAATTGATAAGGTTAGGGTTTTGGATTTCTATTAATTTTGAATAAAACTGACGTTTTTCAATGCGCGTATCGGCAAACTCAATGGCCGTACGGCTTTGCTTTGCTCCCAAGGCCATAAGCATATTCAGCGCTTTACGGAGCGACCCAACCAGCCACGGTGCGACCCAACCAGCCACGGTTGAACTGCTTGTGAGTAATCTCCATACAGAAAAAGTAAAATATTGATAAAACCACACCACCTAGGCACAAACCGCTTGGAACACATATAGTGCGGTATGTAATGTAAGGAAAACATCTCCCGTAGGATTTTTGTGCTAAAATTGATTTTTTTTGCAGTTCTGGCTTCAATAGGGTTTAGGCTAACAGAAATTGATGGGGTCCAAATTTTCAGACCCCTCCCCCCTTTGTGGGGGTCATTTCCGTTTTGAGACCCCCCCGCAACTGGCCATTCACCTATCTCCGGAAGTTATTGACCGATTTTCATACTTGAAGTGTCAATTTGTAGATTTTCAGGTAAGCTGAGTTGATTTGTAGCCCTTACAAAGCAACCAGAAGTTTCCTTCTTGCACTTCCGGTCAGTATATAGGGTCTCGCTCCGTATCCTCACCATGTATGATCAGATTTTCACAATTTGTGAGACTTTTGTGAAGAACTCTGAGCTGATTCATTGCAAAGTTCCTCTGGGAGAGTTATTGAAGTATTTGCTGGCAAAACTGGCAAATCCGACATCGAAATTCCGAAGAATCAGTCCGCTATTCATCGATGTCCAAATATGGAGTATCCTCCCGAATAGTATTTGCACAGTCACCGCCATAGCATTTACAGAGTGGAGTGCATGGGAGGCCATTCTTCAAGCAGCTACACCTAATTCCCTTGCACCCTGCTTTGCAGTCACATTTGACGAGTTCAACTATAGCGGGTGGGGAAGGCAAGGCAAGACATCTCACTGGAACATACACCTCTTTCTCCAATTTCCATCCATTTTCTTTAATTGGAGGAAGGGCCGGACAATCATCTGGGTATGCTTTGTCCCGCATTGTGATGTAGTTTGCATGGATCGTATGTGGAAGCAATGCAGCACGAGTTGGTGGAAGCATCTCACCTTCCAAGTTCTTTGACCGGAACAACTCCCACCTGAGTGATGGTAGGGTTGTTGGACCTTTTGAACTGTAGACGCAACACACAAAAGTCTCCAATGCCATCACCTGTGTGGGAAGCTTGCCATCGTTCATCTCATCAGGAATGGAAATACATCCTAATGCCTTGAAGCAGTCAATGGCAGGGTCATCTTCATCAAGCTTCAGGTATGCATTAACCCATGATTCCAATGAATTTGCCTCCCCAGTCAGCACCAGAGAAGTTGTGGAGTCTAAGGAGACCTTGACATTTGCGACGGCCAATAACCTGAACTCTCTCAAAGATGTCTATTTTATGTTTCTTCATTCCTTTGCCAGTATGAAACTTCAAGGATGTGGGAAATGTTATTTGTCTGCTGGCGACCAGATCAACTAGGAGCAGGAGTAAGTCAGTGTCAGGTGACCATACGCAGATCCGTCGTGAAGCACCACAAACTGCAGATGCAAGGACTTGGTTTGGAATTAGTGTGTCAGCCTCTTCATGTGTATGAGCATACTCGGAACCACATCCCTTGATATGAGTATCATACACGACAACCAGCACAAATGAACATTTGCTTGCAAAATAGTGCAGCAGTCCCTGGCCAAACAGGCATCTGAGTTTCCTCTTTGTTGTTGGTGCTGACAGTAGGGCCTTGATGGACATAGTGAGCTTCATTTCGGGATGAATTTTGTACTCAATGGATGTAGTCGATCGCTTCTGTCAGGTCTTGTTCTTCAACGACTGATCCATGTATCGATCGAACACAACTCGACCCTCATCATAAATGGCCATCATCGTTTCTATGCGCTTGTTGAATGCATCCTGAAGGTGTGAAAGCTTCAGCATCTTTGGCGTCTTTGTCATAGTCTGAAGTACACCCATCGCATCAACGATCAGATCTTTGACTGGGGGATCTTCTTGCACTATGCCAGGCACTGGCAGAACATCAAGGAACTCGACCATGGCATCTTCAACTGCGTGCATCAGACTGCCTTTGTCAGCTGGGATGTAAGGGATCCATCAACAGCACAGAGAGAGTGGGGCACCGTTGACATCTCATACTCGCCAATAGTCTCCTCAAGTTTTGGAACTAAACCTGGTCGGCTTCCTTGAACGGTTAGAAATCTGCCCAGTAATTCACACTCCTTGCGCAACTTGATGACCTTATCTCCAATGCATACTTTCATTATGTCCATCCAATTTGAGAAGGCCTTCAACTTGAACTTCTTCATCTTGTCCCAAACCGAGAGCGTTGTTGTGGAGGTCAAACGTTCATAAACAAACTCTTCGAAGCGCTTCTGACCCTTCTCTGCATAGTGTAGAATATCAATGCTTTGCCTCCTCCTGGCCGTACCGATCCCTCAGCACTTGAATGTCGCCCTAGTCCTCGTGGAGCACAGATAGGTGAATCGGTTCAGGGTCGCTTACTAAGGCGTTCAATCTTAGTCTTGTTGACGATAGGTTTCCCACATTCACTATGATATCAAATGGATTTGGGTTCTTCTTCATTCAAGCCGGACAACTGATTCAATAGTTTTATGAACGTCACTTTGAGTGTCACCAAGAGACACCTTCTCCCAGCAGCATCGTAAAAGTTCATCTGTCATGGCTGGATTGTTCACCAATCGCCTGTTTGATTTGGCACATTCTTTACAAATCACGCAAACGTTATCCTCCCCTGCAGACATATCGGCCATATGTGATTTACTGATCTCGTTAATAATACTGGCAAAGAGTATTTCTGACGGGGCTCAAAACTGTTTTAACACATCTGAAAAACATAAATATGGTCCATTTTAATTGGAGTATTTGGAATACAAATTTGACGTTCTGGAAGATCTGTAGTGAAGTCTATCACCAACCTTCAGACCTGAAAGAAAAAATAGCGTCATTAGTTTCGGTGTTCGGAGACCCTATATGATGAACCGAGATCCAGCAAAAATACTTCCTACTGCTTTTGAATTGCCCACAATCACCTCAGTATGCTAAAATCTCCAGGATAATTCCGGTGTCCATCCGGAAGGCACATGAGTCAGAGTCAAACCCTAACTTGTCAACCGGAAGTGAAAACCTACACTTCCGGTTGCTTTGTAAGTGTCATAAATCAACTCAGCATACCTGAAAACCTACAAATCGACACTTCAACTATGAAAAATCGGTCAATAACTTCCGGAGATAGGTGAATGGTCAGTTGCGGGAGGTCTTAAAATGGAAATGACCCCCCCACGAAGGGGGGAGGGGTCTGAAAATTTGGACCTCATCATTTTCTGTTAGCCTGAACCCTAATGAAGCCAGAACTGCAAAAAAAATCAATTTTAGCACAAAAATCCTACGGGAATACATATCATACCGCACTAATATAGAAAACATGTTTAACAAAAAGATTATATTAAATTGATAAGGTTAGGGTTTTGGATTTCTATTAATTTTGAATAAAACTGACGTTTTTCAATGCGCGTATCGGCAAACTCAATGGCCGTACGGCTTTGCTTTGCTCCCAAGGCCATAAGCATATTCAGCGCTTTACGGAGCGACCCAACCAGCCACGGTGCGACCCAACCAGCCACGGTTGAACTCGTTTGAGCTCGTTTAAACTTGTTTCCGGTACAAAGGCTAGGGGACCAGGTTGGAAACTGAGCGATAATAGATGAACACTCATATGCCTCTGCATGAGCAAATGAATGCCAGGGGACCAGGCTAGACCTCCACAGAGCTAGCAGTGTAGTAACATATTATTTTACTAGTTTATTGTTCAGATATTATCACATATTTATGTATCTTTTACACAGATTAAATTGTTTGAAGCATATTTGAAATTAATCTACATTGATTTCTGTTTAAATCACACAATATCACTACTTAATGAATGGGAAACTCATCCTGCAAGGGTATGCTCGATATTACCCAGTGGGAACTCGTTATGAAATCAGGACAGGGACTGGGCGCACAGTGTCAGGATAATGTGACTGTGTGGGACATCGGGTCATGGCGCCGGCGGCCTGATTTCCCAGTGGGGCAGCACTATAAAGTTGCCATGAGTGCGCGCTGTTACAAGTCGGTGCACATCCTGGTATGGCCTAGGGTCTTTCTGGGTAGATAAAAGATTCACCCGGTACTTGTAGTACACGGGTGAACGTCAACGTAGTCTAAATACGGGCGAAAATAGCTTTAGTATTGAACCTGAACTAGAAACTGTGGCTCCAGTAGCAAATGGCTACTTATATCGGCACAGATTTGGTGAAATGGGAGAGAATGCAAAAAGACAAGATGGCGGCCGCAGAACGCCGTCGATTTCACTTTTAAATCTTATTAAACTAGATATTATATTATATTTTTCAACTCAAAAGTAGCAGGCTAATAATAAAACAGATGTAAAGAATAATTGTTGCTTCTTAGTTTGTGAAATTAGGCTCTCAATTCCTTGACCCGTTTTTCGCCAGCTTTTACATAGGGTTGGTATGCACCCCTCCTGTGGCTACTGCAGCAGTATGTGGTGTATCTACTTACTGGGGTGCAAAACTACACCAACCACCCAGCCTCCCCCGGCCCTCTCAGAGGACTGTGGTTGGACTCTTTGGCTGCCTTTTTCCTTCCTCCCCCCTCCCCCATACCCCTCAATTCCTCTGATCACTACACACCGGAAGCCAACTCCCGACCACATGGGACTGCTTTCACTGGTGCCCATTCAGTGCTGCAGATTTGCAGCCTTCAGCTCACCAATGCGACTGAAAACTCCCCAAAACAACAACAGTCTGTTAATGCAAAGGCTAGGGCACCAGGCTAACATCTTGCATACTCTCCAAGCAGAGCCCTTTGTCAATTCTTTTTCAGAACATGCAAACTTCTAGGTAGAATTAGATTTTTACGTATCTTTAAATTTCTCATTATATTAGACATTTACAAAAGCCTGAAGTCCTCAAGTTACAAAGCTCAACATTTAAATGAACACGCTGACAATTTGTTTGGAGGCTAAATGACTACTTTCGGGCCTAACCTCAGACGACACTGGTATTAACCAAGTCCACTGCGCATTTAAACGACTTATTCATATAACTAATTTGGTAGATACTGTCAATTTTCGTCGTAGCATAAAACCAATGATTATTTACCCACGATAAAGTAACGGTAACACTATAACAGACTTTGTTTGGTACTATGTTGTGAGTGCGCATCAATTTGCTCGTCGGTTTATGACCAAACAACGTCGTTCTGTAACTAAGGCGGTGTAACCAGATAGGTGTCGTAGTTACCAGCGTCAGGCCAACTTAAATCATGTCATGCTTTACCACCAAGCAAACATTGGAACATGACCGTTCAACGAACGAGGTTATGCTACCTCACCTCATCACAATCATTGAACATCTGAATGACCTTTATCAATCCATTTCATCTGGAACGATTAGGTAAATGAAATACCCAAATTGTTGAACTACTGTGACTGTCACTAATGTCACGAATGAGTGACTGGTGCCGCTGTCAGTGTCACTGACCAGTGAGTAGTGTCACTGTTACTTCAGCGCACTGAAAATAGCTTTGTAGGGCTGTGGGAATGCATGCATACTTTGTTCGGGAGGGGGAAAGGCGCTCCCTCACTATTTCAAATAAATCCAAACCTGCGTTCTTTCACTTCTGGTTTTAGCAGTAGGCTACACCGCTGTATCAGTGCTATCACTTTAGTATCAGTATCACTAAGTGTCTCACTCTGATATAAAAATAGTTAGGCCGAAATCTTTTTTTTTTTAAACACAGCCTAACCATAACCCATCTATTAATACTATCAGTTCTGCGTACTAGTACTAGTACCAGTTATTTCTTCCAACCAGAAAATACGCATGTGTGGGAAAATCTATTATGTAAACATAAACACAGATTGTGTCTCTTGAGTTTAATGTTATCCATCCCCCAAATGTGTCCGGCAGACATAGCTGCATGATACTATTGATAGCAACTTGTAATTTCGATGGACTGGTACAAAACATAGTCTATTTAAGTTAATGCTGGTAATACCCAAGTCATACTACTGCTTGCGACCACTTTGCGACCATACAAAAAAGGGGCGAGGGGCAGAACGTAGCTCATGCAGTAGCATGTCTGCTTGTGAAGCCGGAGGTCATCGGATTGACCCTTCTCAGTGGACCCATTTGTAGTTTGAGCTATTTTCCGTTCCAACCAGTGGCCCACAACTGATTCATCAAAGGCTGTGGTATGTGCTGCCCTGTCTGTGGGAAAATGCGTATAAAACACCCCTTGCTGCTTATCAGAAAGAGTAGCCTATGTGGCGGCAGCGGGCTTCCTCCAAAGAAATATGTCAGAATGACCAGATATGTTTGACATCCAATAGCCCATGATACAATAAAACAATCAATGTGCTCTAGAGGCGTCGTTAAATTTGCATAATCCGATGGTTTAGAGTTTCTGTCATTTTCTGGGATAAATATGTTAAGTTGGTCAATATAATCTACCTTACTTTAGTTTGAAGTAACTTTTACTTTAAATGGTTAACTTTTGGGATATTTAAAGTGCAAACATACAAAATTAATTTGGGCAAGCTTGCCAAAACTCTACCACCATAGGCTTCTGCAATAACAGGTTCTATTAAATTGACTCAGTGTTCCCTTCTATGTGGCGACAAATGTTTGATAAGTGCAGCAGTATCTAAGTTAGATATCTAGAATCAAATCTAGATAATTGTTTTGGTTTTGAAAATTTGATGTTTTCATCAGACTATACAGCTTTAAATAAAACAAGCTTTACATTTGTCAAAAAAGGGTGGTCGCAAAGAGGTCGGAAAATTGTGGCAAGTGGTCCTCAGTGGTCGCCGACCCCCTTGCAACCAAGGAGGTTGCAGCTACTGCACTAAAAACCTTGCGACCAATGTTTTAGTCGCAAGAAGGTGGGTTCTGTCCAGATACGCAACTAGTGTTAGCCACCAGAACTACTTCTGGTGGTTGGAGGCCATCTTGTCTTAAATAAACCATAACAACACACATGCCAGAGAGTGATGGTTGATCTTTACATGGTGCCAGGAGTGAAAAGGAATTAGCGGACAATGGAATCATTAAAGCCACCTGAAGTTCTTCGTATGAAAGATGGGAATGTGGCGGAGAAATGGGAAAGATTTAAGGAACAATTTGAATGGTATGCGGTGGCGATAAATATGCCGGAGAGAGCAAGAAAAGTAGCTCTACTGCTAACAGTTGCCGGAGCGGAGGCACAGGCAGTGTATCGTACATTCAAATATGCACCAGCCAGAAAGGAGGGCGATGTGGAAATTCCAGAGGAGAATAATATGGACTACAAGTTGGTTGTACAAAAGTTTGATGCTTACTGTCTGCCCAAGAAGAACCTCATATATGAGAGGTTTGTGTTCAACACAAAGGAGCAGGAAGAAGGAGAGATGATTGATGCGTACGTGACCGACCTCAGGCTAAAGGCAGCCACGTGCGAGTACAGGGATCTATTAGAGTCACTGATCAGGGTTAACTTTGGATTCGGCTATAGTCATGTGCAAAGCGGCCGAGACCACAAAAGTGCACATGAAAGTCATCAACCCAGTGGAGACGGAGCCGGTAGGTGCTGTCAGAGCGAGGTATGACAGCAACCGACGCAGCAGTGACAGTAGGAACAAAGGAGCCTGGAGTGACAGCAAGTTGCGTGGAGCGGAAGCCACAGCGGGACCTCATGGTTAGAGCGGCAATGGCGAATTCAACTGTAAGCGGTGCGCGACCAGACATAAAGTAAGACAGTGCCCAGCATTCAGAGAGAGGTGTGGAAAATGTGGCTTCAGAGGTCACTACACACATTTGTGTCACACTAAAGTGAACGTGATCAACAGCAAACAGGCAGAGGAAGGAGAGTATGGCTCAGACCAAGACGTGTTTATCGGGAGTATAGGGGCAAGTGTCAATGAGGTATGTGTTAACAAAGACTGTCAGTGGGTCCATATGTTAGAGGTTGGCGACTCGTTAATTCAGGTCAAGTTAGATACGGGAGCTGGTGCTAATCTCCTGAATGCCCGTGAGTACAGGAAACTGAGAGACAGACCCAAACTGAAACAAGCAAATGTGCGCCTGACCGATTATAACAATGCTGAAATAAAGGTGAGGGGCTCGTCTGTGCTGCGAGTAACTGTAAAGAAGAAGACGTATCCAGTAATGTTTGTAATTGTTGAAAATGGCCCTAGTCTTCTTGGTGCAGCAGCCTGTGAGAGACTCGGCCTGGTGAAACGTGTCCATGTCATACAAGGACGAGTGGACAGTCAGTTAGTGGAGGATGTCAAACAGTACACAGTGCCAGACACACAGGGTCAATTGTCATCCATTCCCTTTGTATATAACATATTGACAAAGGAAAATGCCCGACCAGTGATCAGGCCAGCCAGGCGTGTCCCTATAGCATTAAGGGATCAACTGAAACAGGAACTGAGTAGAATGGAGAAAATAGGTGTGATCCACAAGAGAGAGAGTCCTACAGACTGGGTGAGTGACATGGTAGTGGTAAAGAAACCAAATGGCGGACTCAGGATCTGTCTAGATCCAAAAGATCTGAATGCGACCATACATCGCGAACACTACCAGCTGCCTACAAGGGAGGAGATCTTTGCGGAGATCATGGAGCTCAGGTATTTAGTAAACTTGACGCATCGCAAGCGTTCTGGCAGATAAAGCTGTCAGATGAGTCCAAGGCCCTCACCACCTTTAATACGCCATTCGGAAGATATGCCTATTACAGGCTACCATACAGACTTTGTTCTGCGCGTGAAGTGTTTCATAGGTCCATGGAACAAATGTTTGGGGACCTAGAGGGCGTGAGGTTATTCATGGACGACATTCTTGTGTGGGGTGCCAGTGAAAAAGTGCACAACGAAAGACTGTCAGCTGTGAAACAAAGAATAAAGCATTATGGACTAAACATGAACTGGGAAAATGTCAGCTTAACAAAACACAAATAACATTTTTAGGGGAGACATTGTGTGACAAGGGGATTAGCCCATCCTCAGATATGATTGAAGCAATTGTGAACATGGAAACACCAACCTGTAAAGAAGATGTTCAGAGAGCATTAGGCTCTATCAATTATGTGGGGAAGTACATCCCAAATCTCGCCAACAAATGTGTTCATCTCAGGGCATTACTGTGCAAGAAAATTATGTGGTTCTGGGGTCCTGAGCATGAGGCCGAATGGAAAGATCTGAAGTCCACATTGGCGTCCAAGCCTGTCATGGCATACTATGATCCAAGGCTTCCCACCAAGGTATCAACCGATGCGTCTAAGGATGGGTTGGGGGCGGTTTTGCTTCAGTGCCGTGACCAGGATTGGAAGCCAGTGGCTTATGGGGCCAGATCCTTGACGGAGTGTGAACAAAGATATGCTCAAATAGAAAAAGAGTGTCTGGGGCTTGCGTATGGTTGTTAAAAATTTCACTGTTATATATATGGATTGGACAAAGTGGAGTTGGAGACCGACCATAAACCACTAATACCCCTCTCAAACAAACCTTTGAATGACATGTCTCCCCGCATACAAAGACTCATGTTAAAATTGCAAAAATATCGCTATGTACTGGGGTGGACCCCTGGAAAATACCTTTACCTTGCAGATACCCTGTCCCGAGCAAATGCCAGCAGGGCTAGGTCAGAGAAAGATATAAAAGTAACTACAGAAGTCGAAGCCCAGGTAGACATGATATATAATTCAGTCTCAGCCACCCAGGCACAGCTAGATAAAATAGCGGTAGAAACATGTAAGGACGACGTCCTTACAGCGGTAAAGACCTGCATGTTAAGTGGGTGGAACAATGGGGACTGTCCAGCTTATGCACCATTCCGAGAGGAACTATGCCTGATAAATGGAATTATCCTAAAAGGGGACCGGATAGTGATACCAGTTAGTATGCGAGGAGAAATGCTAAGTAGATTGCATGAGGGCCATTTAGGCATAGAAAAACAGAAAAGGATGGCAAGGGAGGCTATATACTGGCCTACCATCAATAATGACATAGAAGGGAGTGTTCAAAAGTGTGGGGCCTGTCACATGTACAGGCCGGCACAGGCCAAAGAAACGCACAGCAGGGAAGAAGATAGAATAAAGTGGGGACCGTGGGAAAAAGTCGGCATGGATCTATTTCACTGGGGGGGAAAGGATTATCTACTATGCATAGATTATTATTCCAACTATCCCGAAATAGCCATGCTGAGCTCAACGACCTCTGATACAGTCATCATACACTTAAAAAGTATGTTTGCCAGACATGGTATACCCAGAAGAGTGGTTAGCGACAACGGTCCACAGTTCAGCTCTGAGTTATTCAAGAAGTTCTCAAAGACCTATCAATTTGAACATAGAACATCAAGTCCCAGATATCCACAATCAAACGGGCAGGCAGAGAGGGGAGTAGGAATAATAAAGTCCCTACTAAATAAGACGAAAGAGAGTGGGGGGGATCCCTACCTGGCCCTTCTAAACTATAGAATGGCCCCCAGAGAGATAGGCATGTCACCGGGGGAGATGTTAATGGGGCGTAAGCTAAACGGGAAAATACCACGACTGGATAAGAGATACAAGGGTGTTGAAAAGGGGAGCAGAAAGGAAGAGATAAAACAAAAACAAGTAGAAAAGTACAATGAGACAGCCAAAGACCTACCCCCACTGAGTCAAAGTGATGTAGTCAGAGTAAGAGGTACTCATTGGGATTCGACGGCCTGGGTCAGTGAGCAGGTGGGACCCAGGTCATACAAGATTCAGATGGAAGAGGGTAACGTCATAAGACGCAATAGGCGTCACCTCTTGAAAGTTAATGAAAGGTTTGAACTGAAGGGGGTCAGGGACAGTGATCTGCCTAGTCAGACCGCTCCTAGCAATTCTCCTACTGAAAACTCGGAGGCGGTCACAAGTGAGGCAGTGGGTGAAGGTCCACAGGATCAGGATCCAGAAGCAACTAGTCCGGTCAGGGGGGAAGTAGTCAGAACACCAGTCACCAAGGAGATCAGGCGATCCTCAAGAATCACTAGACCGGTAGACAGGTTAAATCTGTAGATAACAAATGTCATCTTTGTTATATCTCTCTATATACATATACTTTTGATGGTAAACTGTCACATTATCTGTATCTTTCAGTTCTAGGTTGTGTTCAGAACTAAATGGATGTGTAGAGTCAGATTGTTCTATGAGGGGGAAGAGGTCCAGATACGCAACTAGTGTTAGCCACCAGAACTACTTCTGGTGGTTGGAGGCCATCTTGTCTTAAATAAACCATAACAACACACATGCCAGAGAGTGATGGTTGATCTTTACAGGTTCTTTTGTCCAAAATGGTCGCAAAGTGGTCGCAAGCCATAGTGGTCTTTGAATTTGAGTGAACATAAAATAACCATTCGGTGATAACGCATTAGTAAATACGGTAATAACGCTTTAGTAAAAACGGTAATAGTGCATTAGTAAGTACGGTAACACTGCATCAGTAAATACGGTAAAAGCGCATTAGTAAATACGGTAAAGACGTTTTAGTATACACGGTAATAGCGATGGTAATTGTCATGGTCGATACCGAGTGGAGAACCGATGCATTCCCACCCCTCCCACCCCTCCCACCCCTCCCACACATGGCCCACCAGCTGAATTCTGCCTCACAAGTAATAATGTTTTCTGCCCACAGTACGGACGGACAAGAGGAACGCCGCGATACCCACTCCCCCGGCCACCTTCCCCCCGATAACACGCCCCATGGTAACCTGCCTAACGGCAACAAGCCCCATGGCAACCTGCCTCATGGAAACAAGCCCCATGGCAACCTGCCCCCCGGTAACAAGCCCCATGGCAACCTTCCCCATGGCAACCTTCCCCATGGCAGCAAGCCCCATGACAACAAATACATACACCACGGAAACAAGCCCCTTGGCAACCTGCCCCACAACACCAAGCCTCACAGCAGCCTGCCCTTTGGAAACATTCCCCATGGCAACACGCCCCATGGTAGCATGCCACATGGTAACAAGCCCCACAGCAGCAAGCCTCACGAAAACCTAAATCTCGTCAACAAGGTTCACGTCAACCTGTCCATTGGTAATAAGCTCCATGACAACCTACTCTATGGAAACCTGTCCCATTGTAACAACCTCCATGGCAACCTGCCCGACAGCAACAAGTCCCACATCAACAAGGCTGATGGCAAGAAGTCCCACGACAACCTGCCCCAGGGAAACAAGTCCCTTGATAACCTGTCCCACGGCCACAAAGCCAATGGCAACCTGCCCAATGGTAACAAACCCCATGGCAACCTGCCCTATGGCAATCTGCCGCACAGCAACAAGCCCCACGTCAACAAGCCCCACATCAACAAGCCCGATGGCAACAAGTCCCACAACAAGTTGCCCCGGGGCATCAAGTCCCATGATAACCTGTCCCAAGGCGACATACCCCATAGCAACCTGCTCTATGGCAGCCTACCATATGGTACTTGGCACAAACTGCCCCATGAACACAACCTGCCCCAGGGCAACAAGCCCCATGGTAACTTTCCCTATAGCAACATGACCGAGGGCAATAAGCCCCACGACAACCTGCCCCATGGCAACTTGCCCCACAGCAACAAGCCCCAAATCAACAAGCCCCAAGTCATCAAGCCTCCTGTCAAGAAGCCCGATGTCACCAAGTCCCATGGCAAGCTGTCACAGGGCAATAAGTCACATGATAACCTGTCTCACGGCAACAAACTCCATGGCAACCTGCCCTATGGCAGTCTGCCACATTGTAATCTGCCCAATGACAAACTGCCCCACAAACACAACCTGTCCCAGGGCAACAAGCCCAAAGGCAACCTTCCCTATGCCAACATGCTGCATGGTAATCTGCCCCACAACAACCTGACCCAGGGCAACAAGCTCCAGGACAACCTGCCATATGGCAACTTCCGCTATAGCAACATTCCCCAAGGCAACAAACCCCGTGACAACAACTCTCTCGACAAGTCACATGGCTACGTGACCTATGGCAACAACTCGAACCGATACGCCAAACCCACCACCTTCCCAAAGATCAACATAAACGTCCTGATTAAAGAGGTGTGTTTGTTTATTTGTTTGGGTTTTATGTCCTAGAAACATATGTGGTCATATCAGGATGGTCAACGACTTGTGCCAGTGAGCCCAGGCTGCCAACACCATGATCCCATATCCCACCCAGTCACATTATCCTGATACCAAACGAACCAGTCCTTGTCCTATCCTAGAAATACCAAGCAACAGGCTATGTAGCGAAAAGTAGTAAATTGGAAGACACAACTTCTCGATTCAGTAGCCAAGTGCGCTATCTCCAGACACACTCTTAAATCGAGCTAGAAGTTACAGATGTAGAATATCTGCTTCTAGCTCCTTTCGAAGCACAGTTCAAGTTGCCTAGCCCGATGGTTTTGACATAAATATATTAGGTTGATCGCTACAGTCTACCTGACTTCAGTCTGAAGTAACATTGCATTAAAGCTGCATAGTCTGATCAAATGTCAAATTTTCAAAATCAAACTAATTATCTAGATTTAATTTGACATATCTAACTTAGACACTGATGCACTTATTAAGCATTTGTTTCTGCATAGAAGGCAATACTGAGTCAATTTAACAGAACCTGTTACTGCAGAAGTCTATGGTGTCAGAGTTTTGGCAAGCATACCAAAACTAATTTTCCATGTTTGCACTCAAAATTTCTCAAAAGTTTACAATTTAAAATAAAAGTAACTTTGAACTAATGTAAAGTAGATACTAGTGATCGATCTAATATATCTATCTCAGAAAAAATACAGAAGTTCAAAACCATCGGACTGTGCAACTTTAAAATGACAAACTAAGGAGATATTTGTACACATGCAAAATTAATATTTTGTCCTGCTTGTCAAAACGCTAACTCCCATAGGCTTCAACAGTAGCAGGTTCTATTAAATTGATGTAGCAACACATATATATACTAAATATGTACACTAATATCTCAGTTGGATATCTAGGTTAAAATCTAGCTAAGTGTTTTTTGTTATTTTGTTAATTTGATACTTTTAAAATGTCATCGAACTATACGACTTTAACTGGCATTATGGGATTTGATGCAGGGAATGGAGTGAATTCGTTCACTTCTTTACCCTTTTGGGACATGAATAATTCTTTTTTTAAATCTGTTCTAACCTTCAATAACTAACCTTCAATGTTATAGACCCGCTCCCAGTAACGGGCGTTCACTCCTTTCCCAAAAGGTGGAAGATCTGGAGGACAAGTACTTAGAAATAGTGTGCGAGGCCAACAGGCCAGCGCCACAGCCTGACCCCGAGCTGCTCAGTCCTCACCAGGCGGAAGTTAGCACGCGACATGCGCAGAAGCAGACCAATAAAATCCTGGAAGCATTGGCAGCATTCCAAGGGCAAGCAAATGGCCAGTGGGCAGTGTTAGATCTACCAACTACTTCTGACGCAGGGCGTTAGAATGCAGCCTTCTTAAATTTGATTACTATACTTATGCATGTTTCATTCACACAGTGTTGGAATATCAGTTTCCCGAAATGAGCTAACATATTTATTTATCCATGTATTGTGCCGGCAAACGCTTTCGTGCTGATCATTTAGGTGTTGATGCTGATTGAGGAAATGTTTGTAGCTGTAGCTGAACACTCAGCTTTAGAAATTATTACTAAAATAGCAATTTGTTTTACATTACAATGTCAGTTTCTCAAATCGCCTTCGCATTATATATATATTACGATTAATAAATTAAACACCAACGATACATTTATTTAGAAACCGTTGATCATTGAAAAAAAAACCTCAGATTAATTTGGTATAATATAAAGCATTTCATGCGTTTAATACCGGCCTTCTTTGTTATTAAGAATTCAATACATATATCTAGAGCAACTCGTTTCCCTGTGTTGTATATTTTAATATGCCAATCTTATTAACAACGGAGTGACGCTGCCTGGTTATACCGCAGTCACACTACGCTTCTGATTGCTTGCGACCACCAAAATCGGAAGGTCACAAGGTAGTCAGTCGTAAGTGAATGCAAGCAGTCGGCAACCTCCAGGCGACCATTTTGGTTGCTAGGTGGTTGCAGCTAATGCACCAAAAACCTGCTTGTGACCAAAACCATTGTCAGTGTTGGCGACCGGTCACTGAGCAATTGCCGACCAGTCACACACTCAGTGGGAGCATTTTGGTTGCTGCGCGGTCAGCAACACCTTGATGACCAGTTTCCGATTTCTCGGCCATCATAAAACCATTACAACTGCTTGGCGACAGTGGGCGATTGGTTGCCGACCACACGGCGACTGCAATCTTTACAAGAGCAACTGCTGGTGTCGACCCGCGCCGGAGACTTTTGGAATTTTTCAATGCACACCTGTACCTTTGCTTGCTCCTGCCCGTCAGTTTTGAATAACTTGAAGAACCGTTCTTTTTTTTGCTTTGGTCGCAAGGAGGTCGCCGAATTTTGGTCACAAAGTGGTCACAAAATGGTCGCAAGTGTGACTGAGGCCTGTATAGTTCCATGAGTTGCCACTCTCGGGAACAGGCGCCCCACACTTGATTCTACCACAGATCCAGTACACCAGAGGGCGCCACCCTCGCTCCAGCTGTTGCTGCCTCTCACCTTCATCAAAGACCCTATAATACTAAGACGGCTCACTCAGCCTGTACTGTGTAATCAAAATGATCAAACCCACCACTTGGTGCTTGGTTAAACAGGTGCTATATTATATGTATAAATGTATATATGAATGTGAAAGATGTGTGATGATGGCGATGCTGATGATGATGATGATGGGTATTTGTTCATAGCAATTTCATATTGATGTGTATTCATACTTCCCTATCTCATGTATAATATAATTGTATGTGTTTACATGTGAAACACCAACCAGCAGCCGGCTGATCAAACCCACCACAAGGGGGCACTGCAAAATTTACATTACCATTAGAGAGATAGGGAGTGAGCCGTCATAGGGTCTTTGCCTTCATTTATAAAATTAACACTTCTCTTCATTGTGTGCTTTTACATTTTATGTAAACGCGATGGCCTGATAATAAATATGAGAGAATAAGATTTGAACATTTCTCGCCATGATTATGGCCTTTACTCTCAACACAGCGTTAAACAATTACCACGAACCAACCGGAAGACTCAGGCCAGGGGAAAGTGCACAGGTCTGCCAATACATTTCATTAGGGCCACAGCCGTGAATATGTCTTATGCTGCCGACACGGCGTAAAGAAACCACCACAGATCAATCAATCAATCAATCAATCAATCATCAGGGCCGGGAGGGATCATGGGGGACAGTAGTCGGGTCCTTTTGATGTTAGATCCCTTTGTTGTTGATGGTGGTACTAAAGCTATTTTCGCCCGTATTTAGACTATGTTGTCGTTCACCCCTGTACTGGAAGTACGGGGTTAATCTTTTATCTACGAAAAGACCTGCATTGAAGTAAATAAATCATCGCAAGGAATTACGACAGTTCAAACGGACTCATTACAAGTTATGATTCACACAAATTATAGGCTTTAATTGCAGATAAAGTCCATTATATAAGCGTACATATGTAACGCAACATTGCCAATCATGGTTGGTTGGTTGTTAGAGTTTTACATGCTGGCAATATCTAAGGTCATATCAGGATGGCTACCGACTTGTAACAGTGCACACTCATGGCGACTTAATAGGTCACAAGGTTCCTTTTTCTATACTGCATCATTATCTTGCTTCACAACTATATTTGACGCCTGTCCCCTGCCTGAATACAGCCATGTAACAGTGCTGGTCCACTGGGAGACCAGGCCGCCAGCACCATGACCTGATATCCCACTCAGTCACATTATGCTGACACTGAACCAACCAGTCCTTGCCCTATACCAATAATGCCGTGTGCCTAGCTAGGAAGTGACACATATCACTTTTTAAGTCATTGGTTTAACTCGACCAGGGTTCGAACCCATGGGTCCGAATCCCACGATCTCCCAAAACGGGAGACGGATGCTCAACTCATTCGGCCATCCTGTCTGGTCGTGCCAAGCATGTCAACTAAAGCTAAGATTCCTTACACGCGGTATGCGGCATGTGGTATGCGAATGCGAATGTGGCAAAAAATCGAAACGCCTTGAAGTCAATGGGCTACAACCCTTACACGCGGTATGCGAATGCGAATGCAAATGCGACAACTCGATCAGTCCCTGTAGCGATCGGTGCGGCATGCAGTATGCGAATAGAAACGTGAGTCACACTTGCCCATTAGTTTTAGACGAGGAGAGGCGACTGAGCATTACAGAACGGTCACAGACCAGGGTGCAGAGGGGAAACATGGTAGTGGTGGGGTTACGGGTTCGCATACCGCGTAGAAGGAATCCTCCCATTCGCATACTGCATACCACATGCCGCATACCACGTGTAAGGAATCTTAGCTTAATGGTTCTAGTTAGAAACATCATTGACATGCTCCACTCCAACTCATCATTGAACTATTCCTTGTAATTCTTTTTGTTGTCGCTATTTCATTGCTTAACTGTGTTGTGCGAAGCAAGTTACTACTCTCTAAATTAATATGAGTTTCACTATTACCAGTATTTCTTTCGTAGCTCTATAATAAAGATGGGGTGTAGGTTTCGCTTCTATTCTTGCTTTTATTTTGAATCCTCTTTGGTTAATACGCCACAGCTGTATAGTATGTTGTCACCATTGGTCTTTTGTGTGAGTTTTATTTACATGTGGGAAAGCCTACTGGTCCCCCCCCCCCCCCTTCACCCTCCCACTCCTGACCTCATAATCGCGCACTATCAAAACATACACCAACATTTCTAATTTCGTCTTCTCCAAACACGGCGACGGTGATACCCGTCCTGATATGACCTTATATGTTGCTAGGACGTAAAACAAACAATCTGCAATATTTTATTTAAAGAGATTTCCTTAAATCTGTGAGTTCATCTACAATTAAGATTATTGACACAGGGGTTCTTACAGGGGCGTAGCTAGACCTTTACGATGTGTACTCCTAATTTCGGCAGTGGGTTTAGGGGGCCGCTTAAGCTTAAGCTGGCGGATTTTACACATTTTAGACTTGAGTTTTCGACACTCCGGACTACTACATGCCTCCTCTCTCTTTATTATTTTGTAATTAATTTTGTTGTTGACAAAACGATGTGGACGTTTTGGCATACGCGCGTACGCCTAGCTACGGCCCTGTAAGGGGTGTTGTTTGCCGCCTTACATCCCACAAGGGCCCATCGTACATATAGATCTCTAAATTCCTCAACTATTCCCGCAAAAAAAAAAATGGGGGAAAAATAGAAAAAAGAAGTAGGCTTAAAGGCGCTGTCACATTACGGCGTATGGCGGGAGCGTATGGCGGCGTAGCGGCTTACGTCATATACGTCGCCATACGCCGCATACGCTACGCATACGCTACGCATACGCTACGCATACGCCGCCAGTGCCGCAACACGCCGGCGTATGTGAAGCCTATGATGCATACGCCGCCATACGCTTTCATAAATCCGTCCGTCCAAATTTTTTTGTGCATGCTCAAAAAAAACGCGACCTATGAGGGCATATGGCCCATACTGTCAAAAAATGTCACAGCACGCTCCCATACGCTACGCATACGCTCTTCATACGCTCCTCATACGCTCAAACACACCCGAAAGTGGCACCCGATGGCGTACGTAGGTTTTCAATACGCTCCCGCCATACGCCGTAATGTGACAGCCCCTTAATGAAAAGGCCTAAGTGGGCATACTGTGCAAAGCAGCAACTCGCTCATAAATTTGGTTTCTGTGATTACTGTGGTTAGCTACAACGAACTTGTCTCGGGAAAATTCATCTGATTAGAACTTTTTGTTGATTACCGGTAGGGACCGGTATGTGTGCCATTTTTACTACTTTTATTTTTTATATTTTTTAGCAGGGCAGAAAAAAAAGGAGTAAATAAAACACGCCGCCTGTGTAGGAGATACCGCGACGTGGCTCGCCTTTATCTCATGTCCACCCGAGTGTGAAGGGCAGACTGAAAAGAAAAGTTCCTTTTTCTATACTGCATCATTATCTTGCTTCACAACTATATTTGACGCCTGTCCCCTGCCTGAATACTTGCCTATAGAAGGCCGGCCGGGCCCGGCCTCTGCCCGGGTGTAATACTGCAACAAATCTATACATATATCGCGGTTGTAGATATTAAATGTTCACCTGAATATAATTATAAGCTTCACAAATCACATAACTGGTAATTCGCATCACTCGGACAAGGAGACAGACAACAATTTTCAACATTATATTTATTCATGAGAATAATATATATATGATAAGTAAATATCACAATATTTATCATAACCTCGGATGAGGTCGGCATGGTGCTGGCTGAGCAGTGGGTGCGACAGGCGCGAGTGTGAACGAGGAAGGCTGGCTTCCGAGCAACAAGAGCAGTCTGATGAGAATGTCGTCATGGTAACAGGAAATTCTCTATAAGCAGATAACATGATAATTACAGATTTGATTAACATAAGAGGAAAGGAAACAATGGCCTCCCCGTACTCTCCCCGGCTTATCTCACTGGCGACTTCGGGGAGGCGGACATATGATGGAAGACGCCACACCCTCCTCAGGGCCAGACAGGAGAGGGGAACACGGAGGGACAGCCCGGTGTGGCGGTTTCAGCCGTGTCCCGTACTCAGCCGTGTACCTATACTCAAACTCAAGGCATTGTCAATGGTCGTGAGTAATTTTCATACAGAAAATACAGAACAAGTGAAACATCTCTAAAAGCACACCACCTATTAACAAATCGCTTGGTACACATATAGAAAACATCTTCACCAAAAAGATTATATTAAATTTATAAGGTTAGGTTTCTTGATTTCTATTAATTTTGATTAAAACTAATGTTTTGCACTGCGCGTACCGTCAAACTCAAGGCATTGTCAATGGTGGTGAACAATCTTCAGACAGAAAATCCAGGAAAAGTGAAATATCTCTAAAACCACACCACCTAGAAACAAATCGCTTAGTACACATATAGAAAACATCTTTACCAAAAACATTATATTAAATTTATAAGGTTAGTGACGTAAGACCATTGACAATGCCTTGAGTTTGAGTATAGGTATACGGCTGAGTACGGGCACGGCTGAAACCGCCACACCGGACACCCCGGCGCCCTCCCCCAAATGCTAGGAGGCTGACGGATACGACAGGTAAGCCTGGGTAGGGTGGTGACATCAGGGAGCTTATGTGGTGTAATGGTTAGCACAGAGGCCCGGAATGCAAAGAGAGGTAGGTTCTATTCCCACTCTAGGTGAAATATATTCCATTTTCATTACCCCCATGACAAATAGTTAACAAATTCTATATATATATGGTGACATCAGGGAGCCTATGTGGTGTAATGGTTAGCACACAGGCCCGGAATGCAAAGAGAGGTAGGTTCTATTCCCACTCTAGGTGCAATATTTTCCATTTTCATTACCCCCATGACAAATAGTTAACAAATTCTATATATATATGGTGACATCAGGGAGCCTATGTGGTGTAATGGTTAACACACAGGCCCGGAATGCAAAGAGAGGTAGGTTCTATTCCCACTCTAGGTGCAATATATTCCATTTTCATTACCCCCATGACAAATAGTTAATAAATTCTATATATATATATATAAACACAATTCAAAACCAATGGATTAAACCAACGTTAAAGACAAATACAACATTTTAACGGTAGAGGCTATGCTGTTGGCATATTACTTTATTAGCTATAAAATACTTGACTAATTAGATGTTGTGCATGATTTTAATCTTTCTTAGAAGGCTATATATGTTCATCTCATTTCATTATTTCTCTGATACATTTATTTCATTTAGTGTTTCTTTTTACATGTAAACATAGTTTATTTAATTAATAAAGTGCCTCTGATCTTACAGCCATGTGACAAAACAGATATTTACAATATATGTATATGTAGTCTGATGTGTTCATGTATAAATTAATGCTGTGCGTTTAGAATTCTCTTCAGTAGACCATATTCCCTAAATATACGTGAGTCAAAGTTATATGTTTGCATCTGTAGCCATTCAAGAATAAATATAAGTAACATAAACTCAGGTGGAAGATCACCCCTTGGGGGAGCCATGCCTTACTACATGTTTGTGGTTAAATAAACTGAAATCAAGTGAATAAACCCATTCATCGTATGACTAGAGCCCAAACCAACATTTCTGTCATTCTAGGACGAGCATTCTACCCCTCAGACTCCCTAGGCTCCCTGATAAAAGATAATTACTTACTTATGCATACTTGTATATGAGGTATTTCACCTCGGGAGGTGAGTACAACTCACTACACTTGTTTCATTGATATTGCAAATATCACACCTGTGATTACAAATATCCAAGTAGCGCCCTCACATTTCACACTAATGCCTGGTACACATCTACCATATAGGATTCGCGCACTAAAACTCGCGACTCGACCCGACCCGACCCGCTTAAAACTGAAAACGGGCCGATTCATTTTTCAAATCGCGAATCGCAATCGTAATCGGCCGGTTTTAGCCCTAAAACTGAGGTTTTATGCGCGAATTCCAATCGCTAGGTGTGCACGGGGAGCGCACACCGAGCGATTTTTGTGTGTGAAACGGGCTGTCTTAGATCGTATACGGTAGGTGGGTGCGCACAAACGGTAGGTGTGTACTAGGCATTACTCTGCGGCTCGAGCGCAGGCTTCACATGTGGGACATCAGGAGTTTCGTTCCCTGTCGAGTCAAACCAATGACATAAAATTGAAACTTTTGGATTCCTAGCCTGGCGCTCTACATTAATAGGCAAGGGCAAGGATTGGTTAGCTCAGTGTCAGGATAATGCGACTGAGCGGGATATCGGATCATGGTGTGCCATGGCCTGATCTCCCAGTGGGACAGCCCTATAAAGCCACCATGAGTGTGCACTGTCACAAGTCGGTACCAGTCCTGATACGACCTTAGCTGTTGCCAGGAAGGTAAAAACACTCAACAACCAACACATCAAGACGGCCATATTTTTTCATCTTCCAGGAAGAGAGTGGGTGTGGTATTTATTGCAAACGCACTTACATTTTGGCAGATTCCATGACTTGCAATCTCCATAGGCAATCACCATCCGGTGATTGACATGATCATAAAAGCACCATCTGCTGGCCGAGACACACACATTTTTATTTTACTAAAATGTATTTTATTCATCGAATAATATCTCGTCAGCACCAGAGCACTAGTCTTCCAGCTATGCAGTACAATTCCTTGATACATAAATGAAACTATCAGTTGTAATAGTAACTGCATGCAAATCCTGTTTGATACTAAAAGTATTATACATACCCCACATCTGACACCATGTAATGTGATTAAGCGACCAACGACTGCACACGTTGATGTCTAGTTACTTAATGGTTTATTCAGCCACGCGATACCACTACACTGGTTCCTCTGCTCTCTCCATCGGTCCCGGCCGCTGTGCCGCTGTATCGTAGATAACACCATACATAACAGTAACTGTCTACAATTCCAGTCCAATAAAAGTATCGGTGAATATGTATTGTATGGTTCTAGATTTTCTTTAAACATTTTTTCCTTCTTTCCTTTTTTTCTAAAAAAAGAAAAATATATACATATTTTCAAATACATATATATATATAGTAAATATGCAAATCAGTGAGTGGGATATCAGGTCACGGTGCACATAGCAGAGCTTTGAATTGTACATATGTTTTACATGATATGTAAATCAATATCCTCAAGGGAACAGATTCTTTCTAGATGGCTTCAATTATTCTTCTCACACAATTTACATTTTTTTAAACATTTTCGGATACATAAATTATATATTCATACCATGAAATTAACACCTAATAGAACAATTATTGCCAATCCCTGCGATCAGTCCTTAGATAACTGCCTAAAGTTGCTTAAATGAAGATTTCATGGAGTTATCTTGAATAATAATAAAGGGGTTATAGTGATAAGATAATTTGTTGTTGTTGTTGTAAATATAGTTTATTCATTGAATAAAGTCTTTTGTCAGCACCGTGGCACTGGTCTTCCAGCCATGTGACAATACAGTTATTTACAATATATGCATATGTAGTCTGATATTGTCACCAGCAGCTAGCCCAAATCAGCTGAAATAACAATATCAAACATTCAAAGACTTACATATGATATAGTTTGACAATTCACATACAAAAATAGCAGTAATATGTTGTATTCCTACACACTTGATAGATACATGTGTATTGATTAGACCTTTACATTATGGAGTGGTTAGGTATGCCTACTATGTTGTGAACTGCAAAACTATCATGTTGGAGTTAACATTTTGAGATGGAGTGAGTGTTACTGTTAGTAGAATGGTTTGTTTATTCTGTTAGATAGAGTGTGGTTAGCTTATAGGGGTATGCTTAAAAGGTTAATACCTCAGGTGTGTTTTTTGACTACATGAAGTAGTTTGAGTAAGTAGGTTGTTAGTAATGATGGGATAAACAATGCTTGGAGGATTGTACGTTTCAGTCATTTAGTAGTCTAGTACAGACTTTATTAGTGTCTATGTTTATACAAAGACCCCATAATACCAAGACGGCTCACTCAGCCTGTACTGTGTAATCAAAATGATCAAACCCACCACTTGGTGCGCCTTGCTTTGCTTTGACAAAGTAATATAATATTTTTAAAGTCACTTGCTACCTTAAAAAAAAGACCACAAAGATGAGCCCATTTAGTCGGTCCTCTTTGAAAACCCTGGGTCCGACCCTGACACTCTCTTATATATAAGCAATAAGGGAATGCCCCAAGCTGGCTCCAGTGACTGACAGGATTCAGTGACAGAGCGAACACGCGGAGAACTCCCACCTTCAGTTGCTCGCCACTCTCCCACAGGTGAGTTCAGACAGTCTCTGTTCTAGCAACACCTCAGGTCATATCAAAAGCGGCACTGACATTTGCCACTGCACACTTATGGCAGCTTTATAGTGCTGCCCCACTGGGAGATTTTACATCCTAGCAGTTTCAGGTAATATCGGAATGAATACTGACTTGTGACAGTGCGTACTCATGGCTGATTTATAGTGTTGCCCCACTGGGAGACCAGTCCGCCGGCAGCAGGACCCAATATTCCAATCAGTCATATTATTCTGACATTTAAGAGTAATTAAGGATTGAATTTACATTAAAACAGAAGGCTTTTTAGTTGTTGCATCTCATATCATGGTGGTTTTGCTTAAAACTGTATTGGCAGCAAGGGCCATATTCACGGCGAAAGGCTTAGTAGTATTTATTCAGTCAGTTTTGCTAATCACATATATATAGGCCCTATTGTTAACTAGCGCTATTCTACATGCTAGAATCTTTATAGGAAATAGAACCCAAACTTCTGTGTGTGGAGGCCGGAAAGCACTAATGTATGATATTACTCAAGCGATGATCCGCTTACTATATCTGCTTACTATATTTGCTTGCTATATCTACTTACAATATCTGCTTACTATATCAGTTCCAAGAAATAGTAACCCAACAGAAATTAAGTGTGGTAAAGTCTAGCAGGGAGGGGTGGCTGGCTCCTCCTGCTGTGCTCTCCAGATCATCTGCCTGCCACACCCCCTGCCCAACTCTTTTATTCAGACGGAACACATTCAAAATACAGGTACACAGTTGCTGGGAGTCTCCTCAGTCAGAGACAGTAACATGGCATTTCATTGGCTGAACTCCTCTAGTCAGTGGTGGGGGGGAGGCAGGGTGGGAGTGGGTGGACCCCACCACTCCCACCAGCCCCCTCCCCCCTGCTAGGTAAGGGGTGGAGGGGGGGGGGGTGGCAACCCACCGACCCCAAGTCAGATACATATTTTCCATCAAGTTCACCAATCACACTTACATGGGAGTATCAACCCTATTTATCTTTACATAACACCAGTGGTCACCAGTCCCTTAGATTGGGACAACTCCAAAATAGTAGGAGTTTCTACATGCCTTACTTTGAGAATTACATATTGCATTAGCTTTAGTTTAGCAAACTGCCACCAGGTGGGGAAGGGAGGGCTCACCACACACAAACACACACTCCACCTCCCACCTGGATTTGGCAGGTCCTGCAAACACTCACACACTCACAACCCCCATGCATTGTCACCTGTGTGTTGACACCCCCTCAGATACTGGCATCTGTAAATCATACCATAACATCACACAGAACTCAGTTTCTTGACTTAATTATTGTACCCATTCTGTGGCACTCTTCACAGACTATTTGTCTGGGTGAAGAAAGCACAGTCTGCAGCAACTGTATACGCTGGCCTTAGTGTCAGTATTTACCTCCCTTTATACAATATATAATACCAACAAACTTCAATTCAGTAATACAAGTAAATACACCAATACAGTAATAATTTTCCAGAGTTCTTATCTCCAGTGGTTATATTTGATGTAGAATCTTAGAACAATCTGATATTAATTATCACTTCACTTAATATACATAATCTACCATGGTTTCACAACTTGGTTTGAATATTATGCAAATGTATCTACCAACATGATAGAATGAATTAGGTATTATTAGAGAGATTTTATAGTGGTACTTATATAATTGGAATATTATTATAATGACTTTATAGAAATAACTGGATGATTTAAATATGATTAAAACAGTTTTCTTAATGCTTCACATATGAGTTTTGTGAAAAGGAGATATTTTAGAATTTATTTAAACTATTATTTATGAACCAGACCTAAAAAGTCGGAATACTTTACACTATGTCTCCGTTGAAATTTACATGAAAATCTGAAATGGTCTGAATTGTTTCAAATGATGGCAAAAAAATCATCTCATCCTAACCATTAGTCTACCTAGGCTCCCTGATACAATCATCCTATTCACAACTACCATGTCTTTTAAATAAATGTAACAGGGTGATGATTGCTACCATCTACTTGACAATAATTTATATTTTTTGAAAGATTTTTATTTTTATATTTAAAGGTTAACTTTGATGACTTTATACGTGAAAACACGCTAAGTTGATGTTGCTGCATATACCAAAACGTTGGACAGCAGCAACAGGTTCTATTAAATTGATTTAATATTCCTTGTATGTAGCAATAAATATTCAATGAGTGCACCACCATCTAAGTCGACTATAATATAGAACATGGCGTCAAGTGAGATAGTGAGTCGAAAAAATAGGAAAATAGGGATTTCTTTGGCAGAAATATAGTGATAAAATAGGAATTTTCCCCCAAAAATAAGCAGAACATAGGAATTTGGTATAACAGCAAATGTACCAAAAGATATAATCTTATTTTGCCTATAACATTTTACTGCTTGTATTCTTGAATTATTCATTTTTACTGGTGAACCACCATGGTCTATTTAAGAAAGTACTTTTCTTAGAATCAAAATCCTGGACATAGTTAATGAGAAGTAACCAAAAATATGAAAATATCATGATGAATGGCATCATATAAGCCATTACTCTAATATACACACATGCAGATGGGTTGTTGATTTCGCAGTCTACAAAAGGATGGCCACTGGAGGTGGAGGTGGAGGTGGGTGTGGGTGCAGAGTGGGATTTCTTTCGGTGTTGTATATCCAGTATATGTGCATGTGCATATACACACATACATATATATACATAGATGCATGTACACACATATATATATTCATAATTATATACATATGCATACATATATGTGGATATATACACATATTTATACATATATACATGTATATACACATATATATATGCATGTATACACATATATACATGTAGATATGTGTAGATACGTGAATATTTGTGCATATATAACTCATATACAAAACTGTATGCGGCTGTAAGGCAAGAAGACTCCGGCTGTTCTACTTTTCCATTGTTGATACTATTGTAGTTCCCGGGTTTGAAACCAGGGGTGCTTGTGGCACTGCATGCGCAGATTGCCTGTCGCCGACCAAGGTGGACTCACTTGGACTCCACACGCACCACACGCAACACATTTTTTTTTTTGCTGACAGCCGGTACTGACAGCGAAGTGTGACACCGCACTCCTATGCTTATGCAGCCTATTACTGACTATTGTGGCCCGTGTGGGCAAAAACATAAGTTGCCCGTAAATGAGTTATGCCCTATAAACCGGTCTGCGACGAAGAGAGCTACGCGTGCTCACCCTCAACTTGAGGGCGACATGGCGACAGATATGAAGAAAGAAGTGCGTGCTGAGATAGGGGGTGTGGTGGGCGACACAGTGTCGGTGGACGTTCAAAGTTTGAGGGACAAGGTGGATGCGTTGGAGAAAAAGCGGCAGGTTGCTGCGTTGTTGCAGCGTCAGGAACAATTGGAGGACGAGCTGCGACAACTAGACATCACGTCAAAAGAACCCGGTTCAGTGGTGTAGTAGTACAGTGGTGTAGTAGTACAGTGGTGTAGTAGTACAGTGGTGTAGTAGTACAGTAGTGTAGTAGTACAGTGGTGTAGTAGTACAGTGGTGTAGTAGTACAGTGGCGTAGTAGTACAGTGGTGTAGTAGTACAGTGGTGTAGTAGTACAGTGGTGTAGTAGTACAGTAGTGCAGTAATACAGTAGGGTAGTAGTACAGTAGTGTAGTAGTACAGTGGTGTAGTAGTACAGTGGTGTAGTAGTACAGTGGTGTAGTACAGTGGTGTAGTAGTACAGTGGTGTAGTAGTACAGTGGTGTAGTAGTACAGTGGTGTAGTAGTACAGTGGTGTAGTAGTACAGTGGTGTAGTAGTACATTGGTGTAGTAGTACAATAGTGTAGTAGTACAGTGGTGTAGTAGTACAGTGGTGTAGTAGTACAGTGGCGTAGTAGTACAGTGGTGTAGTAGTACAGTGATGTAGTAGTACAGTAGTGCAGTAATACAGTAGGGTAGTAGTACAGTAGGGTAGTAGTACAGTGGTGTAGTAGTACACACAGAGACACAGACACACACAGACACACACACAGACACACACATACACAGACATACACACACATAGACACAGACACACATAGACACAGACACACACACACAGACAGACACAGACACACACATAGACACAGACACAGAGACACACAGAGACACATACATGGAGAGAGAAGCAACTACAGCTTAACGACAAGACGACAGTGCCGCGACAGTGCCGTGACAGTGCCACGACAGTACCGCGACAGTGCCGCAACCTCGGCTGTCGTCTGCTGTCATTGAAGTTTTTCAACATGTCCAAAATCCCCGCGACACTCGGCAACAGTCGAGAAAGAGTGGAGAAACTGCAGCTGTCGCGGAGGTGCCGCGGCGACAGCTGCGCGACAGCTGCGCGACAATCGGTGACAATCGACGACAGACCGGAAGTCGCTGTCACAGGGCTGTCGCCGCTGCTTGTCGTCGTAGTGTGACTGCTACATTACACACATATATTCGTATGTATATATACATATATACACGTGTATACGTATATTACTATATATAACAGTATGTTTCTAAACTTAATACAACTTTTCAATTAAATTAAGAGATGTGACAGAATACTTATGACTAAATGATGATATACATATATATACATATATGGAGTTTATTATACAACACATTGATAGATGAATTGCACATAATTAATACTCATATACTATATAGATTAAGCCTTAGATATAAGATGATAGAATTTTCAGTGGCATAGACAATAACATAATTGTGTACATCATTTCTGGTCATTATACAAATAGCACACTCACCCAAGTCCCCTATCCCTCCCCTCCAACAAACTTACTTCCAGTATATGATGGGACTGGTAGTACCCCTACACTCAAACTTAAAAACAAGGTTTTGAAGCAGTCATGGGTCAATGACTATGACCCACATCCACCATAAGTTTTTCAGTTGGACACCTGACACCTCCTCACCCCCCCCCCCCCATCACACACAAAGTAAGACAATAGCCCCACAGCAACACTAGTCTGCAACCCACACCCCCTCCAGCCCACATGAAGCCACACCATGCTGGTCACTCATGAAACAATGATGATGTGGTGATATTTATTTAAATTTTGATTGAATCTATATTGAAATTGATTTATTACCCGACTATTTAATTTTGTTCATATTATTTCTATCCATATTGTTTGCTCGTTATTGACATGTGAATCAGTAGAGCACAGGCATCGCGTGCGGAAGATCGGGAGTTTGCGAGTTCGGTTCCCGATCGAGTCAAACCAATGACTTAAAAATTGATACTTGTCGCTTCCCAGCCTGGTGCTTGGCATTATTAGGATAGGGCAAGGACTGGTTAGCTCGGTGTCAGTATAATGTGACTGAGTGGGATATCGGGTCATGGTGCCGGTGGCCTGATTTCCCAGTGGGGCAGCACTATAAGACTGCCATGAGTGCATACTGTCACAAGTCGGTACCCGTCCTGATATGACCTTAGATGTTGATAGGATGTAAAACAACAACAAACAAACAGACATGCTGTCTGTAGCTCAGATGGCAGAGTGTTGGTCTCAAGATCAGAGGGTACCCGGTTCAAATCTTGGGATCGGAAAACGCTTAATATGTTTTAAATTTGTTTAAAATACATTAATATAATAATATTAATAAATATGCCTTTGCCCGACAATACCCGACTTTACCAGACCCGACTTTTCACAACCTGACTTTACCCGAAAACGACTTTACCCGACACAAATTTACCCGACATGACCAGTCCGGTAAAGTCGGGTCCCAAAAAGTCGGGTCGGGTAATGTCAAGTCTGGTAAAGTTGGGCAAATTATTAAGGCTTTTTAAAAAAAATATTCCAATATTCCAATATTTGAACCAGGTACCATTGCCATGACTCCTGACTTACCCCCTCAATTACACCCAGTAATAATGGCAATGACATGCTGAAAATAATGATAGTAATAATAATAATATCCTAAGAAAACAATTTGAGAAATAAATAAGAACTGATGATATTAATTTAATAATAAATAATATAAAGTGAAAAAGGACTTATCAATGTTCCTGGACTTAGGAATGACTGCATCACATTGTAAAGTCCATGGCTGGAATTTGTGGTTGTGTAGGCAAGCTAGAAAGAAATCAATACAGGCAAGAAGAGAAAGGAAGAGTATAAAGAGTGAAAGTAGAGAGCCAAGCCCTCTGGTTTATTATTTATAGTGGTACATGGATCCAGTATGATAGGTCACCTGACCATATTCTCCAATGAGAATCAAGCATCTTCAGCTCCACCAATGAACATCAAGCATTCCTGTGTCACCATGGCTACAGTGATCTTCCCACCACCACGATGCGGTGTGGCTCCGCTGGCCACCACCTGCCTGAGCTGAGCGTGTGGTGATCCATGACTACTGAGGGGGGGAGAGCTCCAAGTGCCCCTTACACACTATCTGACTAACACGCGATGACTATTGACCTATGAATCAAGCACCACCAGCAACTACATAACAATTATGCACCTGGCACTATATACCTTATCACCAATAGACCAATTGCATTTCCCATATTATCGGAATATTTTACAACATGTTGCATAATATTCCTCCATTGGGACCTAATCAGTTGAGACATGTATAGTCTGTACCTTCAGAATTAAGTGCATGCAGGATGCTGTGGCACTGGTCCATTAAATACCAAATCCAATGCATTCTCAGAGCTATTCCAGGGGACAAAAATCGGAACACATTCACACTCATTGCAGCACTCAGAAATTTTCCAAGAAAGCTGTCACACTTCTGGTTGGCACCTGGTTGTAATATTTCTTGGAATGCCCGGCTGTCAGAGCACCAGAAATACCACTTACTCTTCCCAGGTGCGTTCTGACAACTGTCTGTCAGTTCACACCTGATGCCCCTCTCCAACAAACTCATAAGCAAGAAAGGGAAGACAAGTCGCGCAAGATTGACAGTGAAGAAGTTGTGCTTTATTGGCATCAACTCCTGTCCACCTACTAGCGACCTATCACCCTCACTCCTTACCGTTTGTCCACACAGAGCCTCATTACTCTTCTTAGTATATATAGGAATCAGTGCCTACAGCCCATTGAACCGGAGTTCCATGGTTGTTGCACACAACTCAGTTTGTATATATGAAAGGTGGAGCCTCAGACAGAGTGTCTGGGTTCCTGGCCAAGAGAAGAGTGTGTCTCACTCAAGAGTCAAGAGTAGAGCCCCTTTCCAGCAAAGTGTATATAGAATAATCAATATCAGAATGAGGCTTGTGTGGTCAGGTGAGGCAAAGGGTTGCAGGTGACTGGGCCTCCCACAGCCAGCCAATCAGACACCCTCTACAGCCTGGGTGCGACGCCCTAATATGGGGAGCTGTCACTCAACCCCAGCTGCAGGTGGTGGCCATAATGTATGCAGAGTAGCTGGGTGTGCTTGTCCATCGGCCCTGTGGTAACAGGTAGTTGCAGACAGTTACAATAAATATATATATTAAAAATGTCCTTCTCCTCCACTTGCACCCTTACTGGTGCTTGGAGGGAACATTTCACCAAACATTAACTGTCTCTCATATAGGAACATCTCGTCACAATCTTTGGCACTATGTATTAACATATATTTCACATAGCCTAATATGTCACACAGCGAGTGGGGCACCCATTGCTTTTCTATTACCTAACCCGAGTCCCCACTCCGTCGGCCGAGAATAATAATGCTCTCTGCGAATATATAATTCCGAACCGAAAATCCGTATATTTTCACATGGTGTAATACCTCTTCCATCTGGTCCAGACTTCACACAGATGGAAGAGGTGTGATATCAGGTGCCAAGCAGAAGGGTGACAGCTTTCTTAGACAGTTTCTGAGTCATGCACTGAGTGTAAAAGTGTCAGAACTTTTGCCTCTTGGAATAGGTCTGAAAATTCATTGGATTTGGTATTTAATGGACCTGTGCCACAGCACAAGTCACACACTTAATTCTGAAGGTACAGATTACACATGGGTCAACTTATTAATATCAGGTACAAATGGAGGAATATTATGCAACATGTGATGCAGTCATTCTTAACTCCAGGAACATTGGTAAGTCCATTTTCACTTCATATTAATGTAATATGTACATAATTGTGGTACCCATTAAAACCATAGGTTTCCACTGCCGGGGTTCCCGGCCTGCTGGAGGCAGGAGTCCCGGCCTGCTGGTGGCGGGAGTCCTGGCCTGCTGGAGGCAGGAGGCCGGGCCTACTCCCGGCGAGGTTCCCGGCGGTATATATACATATATACGTATATACTTATATATACATGTATACATGTGTAAGTTACGCTGCAGGTAGAACAGACGAACGAGCGTGGAAATACATTTGATTGAATGCAATCAACAAAATATTCGTACCATGTATACATCTACTGGCAAATGGTATATATGGATATATACTGTGTATATATGTATACATGCATACATATATGCATATATATGTGTACAAGTATACACATATACACATGTATACACGTATCTACATGTATACACGTATCTACATGTATATAATATATGTATATATGTGTATATATACACGTATATATACGTATCTACGTGTATGTATGTGTATATATGCGTATATATGCATGGATATGTATATAATTATGCAAATATATGCTGAGTCGAATCGGGTAGAGTTGAGACGGGTAAAGTCGAGCCGGGTAAAGTTGAGCCCCGTAAAGTTGACTAATGTCGAGTCAGGTAAAGGAACATCGATTAATATTAATATAATTATGCATTTAAACAAATTTATTAAGATATTCTTTAAAAAAGAAAGTATTCTGGTTCCAAGATTCGAACCAGTTACCCTCTTGTAAAATTTCCCGATATTTAGACATTGGAGGATGGTGTGAACTAGTCTATATTAATTACAATTGTTATATAAAAAGGTAAATGGTATATAGAGCCAGAGGCATTAGGTATTATGTGGTGCTGGTGATCCTTTGCTGAGTTTGATATAAACATTATGTAGTTATAGATAGTGTGAGAGGGGCATTACTTCTAGTGTGACAGAGCCTTAGGAGCTCTGCTCACACACCTCCTCCCCCCAATTGTTATTTACGGTTCACTGCACACACATACACAACAGGGCACTGTAGCCATAAACACCCAAAGCTTGGATATAAGCATATTGAATGTCCATTGGTTGATTGGAGAATACCTACTGCTGATTGGAGGAGCTGATCAGGTGTGACAGCCATCTTGGATTCATGAAACTATATAATAATAAACCTGAGGGTGTAAGCTCTCTGTCTTTCTGTGCACTTTCTACTCTACCTTTCTCTTGCCTGTAGTGATTTCATATTTAGCCTACCTACACAACCACAGCTGCCAGCCGTCGACTTTATACCCCTGTCACACTATGACGTAACGAGCCAACGTGAGCCTAACGTGGTCATTTTTCGTCATTACGTTGGGTTACGTCATGATGACGTCATAATGACGTTAGAATGACGTCGAGCTACGTCACATTACGTCGTGTTACGTCGAGTTACGTCGAGTTATGTCAAGGTTTTGGACATGTTCAAAACTTTCCACGTAGCTCGAACGTAAGGGTTTACGTTCGCCATACGTTCTGTTCACGTTCAGTGAACGTCAATGACGTTAAAAGGACGTTATTCCAACGCTGCTCACTACGTTCCACTACGTTCCACTACGTTGACCCACATTAAACCGAGTGCAAATGCCTACGAGGCTTAATGGGAACGTCAGGAGAACGTCAGGAGAACGTCAGGAAAACATGCATTCAACGTACGTTCAACGTCTCATGACCTGGCTAACGTCACGTAACGTTCTTCTGGCGATGGAATAACGTTCATAACATTCCGTGAACGTAGTGACGTTGTCCTCTCTCGTTGAATGACGGTATCACTATGCTTTACCGACGTTACGTTCTCGTCCACTACGTTGCATCCACGTTCAACTTCTGCCCAAATTTGCATACTACGCCGAGAAGTTCAACGTTCTCCCTATGCTGACGTCATTACGTCGTAGTGTGACAGGGCCATTACACTCTGATCTTGAGACCAACACTCTACCATCTGAGCTACAGAGGAACTGCTAAACCCAGAGTGGTCCAATTGGTGTCAGAATGCTGGGAGGTCCTGACAGCATGTGATAATGTGTAAACAATATGGATAGAAGTTATCTGAAAAAAAATTAAATAGTAAGGATAATAAAACAATCAATTTAAATATAAATTAAATAAAATTTAAATAAATATCACCACATCATCAGGTAAAGAGCCACATAGACAGGTAGTGTGGGGATATCAGGTGGCCTAGATGGTGTAAGCACACTGGAATGGAATGCAGAGAGATGTGGGTTCGAGTCCCACTCTAGGCACAATATTTCCCATTTTCATCACCCCCCCCCCCGATGACAGTATTGTATGGGCGATTGTTTGGGACCCAAAGAAAGCGATCGATACAAGGGAGTGGTCCATCTATAGAGGGGATTAGTTAGAGAGGTTTTACTGTAAGTGTAATATATAATATATATATAATATATATAATATATTATATATATGATATATATAATATATATTATATATATACCATGGGGTGATGTAAATGGGAAATATTGCGCATAGAGCAGTATTCAAACTAATACCTCCTGCATTCCGGGCCAGTGTGTTAGCCATTACACCCCATCCACGCACACCAGTCTATGTGGCTCCTTGCCTAAGAGGTCAGTGCAGACTGAAAGTACGACATCTGAACACTTTGTCTTCTGGATACTGAATGCTTTATTCACCATCCAGGGACCTGAACCGCCAGAACCCTGTGTCTGGCTGGAGATGCATTAAGCACGGGCAAGGGAGTATTCCTGTAGTTGAACAAGGCCAGCTGAAAATCTGTTTTCTTTTCTAAACATTGTTTTAGCATGTTTTTTATTGTTTGGACAAATCTTTCAATTTGGCCATTACTGTGGGGATACTGGGAACTTGAGTATGTGGCTATGAACCCATAATGTTGTGCAAATTCTTTGTATTCATAGCTCTTAAACTGCGGACTGTTGTCCGAAATTACCTGGCTTGGGATACCATGCCTTGCGAAGTTATCCTTCATAGCTTCGATCACAGTGGCGGATGACGTATCCTTCAAGAAAGTAACTTCCGGGTATTTAGTGCAATAATCTAACGTTATTATGTAGTTCTCATGATTTATTTTGAATAGATCTGCACTTATCTTTTCGTAAGGTTGACATATTATTGGGTGAATTATAAGCGGTTCGTTATGTAAACTTTTCCGATTATTTTGGCATGTGTCACAACAACTGACTTTTTGCTCAATTTGTTTATTGATGTTGGGCCAGAACATGCATGATACAGTCACGTGCTAGCTGCTTGGACTTAGTGATACCTAAGTGCGTCTCGTGTAATGCTTCAATCATTTCACCATAGAGCTTTGGAGGTACTATGACACGATTGCCCTTCATTACCAAGTTGTTTTCTACTGTGAGTTTGTCTTTGTATGGAATGTACTGTCATAGACATGGCGGTGTTTGTGCACATGTAGTGTCACACCCATTTTTGATATGTGTTATTAACATGGACATGGATATATCGTCTTCATACTCTTTGATGATTTTACTTAACAGACTGGATGATTGCATGTCCACTGCAGGGACGCTGAGTGTGTCGTGAAATAAGTCAGCGTGACCTAATTCAGCACTGTGTGCTCTGGATAGCATGTCTGCCAAGAACATTAAGGACCCCTTAACATGGCATAGCTGTATGTTGTAATTTTCCAATCACATTCGCATTCTTTGCATATACGCTGACAGCTTATGTATCGGCTTCTGCATGATGGCCACTAACTGTTTGTGATCAGTTTGAATTTGAACTTCTTTGCCAAAGATATAGTCATGAAACCTCTGGCAGCCGAAACATATTGAAAGCATTTCTTTTTAGATAGTGGCATAGCCACACTGTGTTGAATCTAGTGCACGAGATGGGAGTGCGATTGGCTTGTTATCCTGCATGATAACAGCACCTAGACCTGACTGACAAGTGTCTACTTGAATGACAATTGGCTTGTCTACATCATAATATGACAATACATGAGTAGTTCTAAATTTTTCTTTGAGTTTGTCATATGCGATTTGCTGTTCGTTTTGCCAGTGCCAGGCAACATCCTTACCAAGGAGAGTGCGTAGTGGTTTTGCGATCTCGGACATGTTTGGTATAAACTTGTGAACATAGCCAACCATGCCCAGCAACCCCTGCCATCCACCACGCACTGACCCACCTGCAACACTGCAGCTGCCTAGTGTAATATATGCAGAGAGCAAAGGAAAATGTAAATGAGATGACGTCAGAGACAAAGGGTGCCGGCGGTTCAGACCCCTGGACGGTGAATAAAGCATTCAGTATCCAGAAGTCAAAGTGCTCAGACGTCATACTTTCACATGGTGTCAGATAAGGACGATGCCGCCTGCTAACACGCTGCCGGGCCTTAGGCCGCCAGGACAGCTCATCCTCTGCAACAACGCACAATCGAACTGGAAAACATGGACCAGAGCATATAACATATATGCCATGGCCGCAGGAGTCGTAACAAAGACAAAGCGAGTGCAATGCAGTATCTTTCTTCACGTTGCGGGTGAAGAAGCTCATAAGGTTTTCGCCAACATGTCCATCACGCTCGCTGAGCAGGAAAAGATCGGACTGCTCGCGGAGGCTTTTCAGGCATATTGTACCGGTAAATGTAACTTGATAATAGCGCGCTACCGTTTTAATTCTCATAATCAAGCCACAGAAAACATGTCCATCTACATAATGGCCCTTAGAGATAGAGTTAAAGATTGCGAGTATGGGCTGCTGGAGGAATCGCTTTTGCGCGATCGGTTGGTGGCTGGTGTCAAGAACATTAATTTGAGAAACAAAATGCTTCAGACAGCCGATCTTACTCTGGAAAAGTGCATAAACATGTGTGAGCTCAGTGAGTTCAGTTCCTATCAGTTGGAGGACAAGAAATCGGACGTAGAAGTTAAGAAAATCGATTTTCTGAATAGATATACAACTGCGCGTTACGGTGCATCAGTGGTTCGTCAGTCTGGGCCGCCATCTTGGAAGTCGCCATCATGGAAAGTTGGCAGCACCGTTGCAGGCGAATTCAAAATACAATGTCAGAACTGTGGCTACAAACACCGTCCGAGTGAACGGTCATCCAGTCAAGTTCAAGCTTGACACAGGATCGGAGGCGAACGTTCTTCTGAGGAATGTCTTCGACAGGGTCACACAAGGGTGGCTGATGGGCACCCGGTGCTTGCTCGTGACATTATCGGGACCTTGGATCACTGCCGACAGTGAGGCGTCGATCAAGATCGACGGCAGAAACTTTACATTCCAAGTGGTGCAGGGCTGCCAGCCCATCTTGGGTAAACAGGCTTGTGTTGCTTTGAACTTGTTGGCCCGCGTGGATGAGGTGAACTCTCGTGTGCCGACAAACATTTCCACCCCAAACGACACCCACAGCTCGCGAGCCGAAGATCTGGTAAGAAAATACAGAGACGTTTTTCAAGGATTAGGTCTGATAAAATCGAATGCTGTCATTCATGTTGATAAATCTGTACAACCTGTTGTCGACCCGCCGAGGAGGATCCCCTATGTGATTCAAAAGAAGGTACACAAACAAGCTTAATCGTATGGTAAAAATGGGTGTAATTGTTGAACAAGATGAACCTACTGAGTGGGTTAATTCCATAACAATCGTAAAAGAGCCTAACAAGATAAGGATTTGTCTGGATCCGACTAAATTGAACAAAGCTATCAAGAGAGGGCCATTCCCTACCAAAGCTATTGACAAAATTATCGCTAAAACGGCGAATGCACAGTATTTCTCAGTTTTGGACGCCATGACAGGGTATTGGCAAATAGAATTAGACTATTAAAGCTGACTGTTGTGCATGGTTAACACTCCATGGGGCCGGTACAGGTACACCCATCTGCCTTTTGGCATCAAAACAGTCGGTGACTTTCTTTTTCAGGAAATGCACCATGTCATGGGCGACCTAGCCGGTATCGGGACAAGTAACGGACAACATTTTGGTATTTGGGTCAACCGTGGAGGAACACAACGACAGACTTAAAGAGTGCTGGACTGAGCTAGGTCGGTAAATCTTAAGTTAAACGAGTCAAAATCTTTGATATGCAAAACTACATTAAAGTATGTAGGTCATGAACTTACCCAACAAGGTGTAAAGCCAGATCCAGACAGAGTACAGGTGATTGTAGACATGCCAGAGCCGCACGACAAACAAGGCATCCAAAGGTTCATGGGCATGGTTGGGTATGTGCACAAGTTCATACCTAATATGTCAGAGATCGCCAAACCACTGCGCACGCTCCTTGCTAAGGATGTAACGTGGCACTGGCAAAGCAAACAACAAGTTGCGTATGACAAACTCAAAGGAAAGTTGAGAACTGCTCCTGTATTGGCTTACTATGATGTTGAGAAACCCATTGTCATTCAGGTGGACGCTTGTCAGTCAGGTCTAGGTGCTGTGTTAATGCAGGAAAACAAACTAACCGCACTCGCATCTCGTGCGCATGACTCAACGCAGTGTGGCTATGCCACTATCGAAAAAGAAATTCTCACAATATGTTTCGGCTGTCAGAGGTTTCATGACTATATCTTTGGCAAAGAAGTTCAAATTCAAACTGACCACAAACCATTGGTGGCGATAATGCAGAAGCCAATACATAAACTGTCAGCACGAATGCAAAGAATGTGAATGCGATTACAGAATTACAACATGCAGTTGTGTCATGTTAAGGGTTCTCTAATGTTCTTTGCAGACACGTTGTCCAGAGCACACAGTGCCAGTGTAGGTCACGCTGACCTATTTGGTGACACACTCAGCATTGCTGTAGTGGACATGCAATCATCCAGTCTGTTAAGTAAAATTGTCAGAGAGTATGAAAATGATGTATCCATGTCCATGTTAATAACACATATTGAGAACGGTTGGGACACTACACGCATACAGACATCACCATGTCTACGGCAGTACATTCCACACAAAGACGAGCTAACGGTAGAGAACAACTTAGTGATGAAAGGCAATCGGGTTGTGGTACCTCCAAAGCTCCATGGTGAAATGACTGAAGCATTGCATGAGATGCACTTGGGAATCACTAAGTCCAAGCAGTTAGCACGTGACTGCATGTTCTTGCCTAACATCAATAAACAAATTGAGGAAAAAGTCAGTTGGTGTGACACAGGCCAGAATAACCGTATGAATTTGCATAACGAGTCATTGATAAACCACCTGATAGCCTGTCAACCTTACGAAAAAATAGGGGTGGATTTATTTGAAATATACCATGAGAATTACATAATAACCATAGAGTACTACACTAAATATCCTGAGGTAACTTTGTTGAAGGATACGGCGTCTGCCACGGTTATCGAGGTCATGAAGGATAACTTCGCTAGGCATGGTAATCCGAGCCAAGTGATTTCGGACAACGGTCTGCAGTTCAAGAGCCACGAGTAGAAAGAATTTGCACAACACTATGGGTTCACGGCCACGTATTCGAGTCCTCAGTACCCCCGAAACAACAGCCAAATCGAAAGGTTTGTACAAACAATCAAAAACATGTTAAAAAAATGCTTAGACACGAAAACAGATTTTCAGCTAGTGTTGCTTAACTACAGGAACACTCCCTTGCCCATGCTGAATGCATCTCCGGCTCATCTGCTCATGAACAGGAGGTTAAGGGGGGAGGTTGCCGATGGCAGAAGAAAATTTGATACCCGAAACACAAAACCCCAAAATAGTGCAAACGGCAAAGCGCCAACAAAGTCAGAAAACTTTCCATGACAAAAAATGTGGCAAAGCGCACAAACCACTGAAAACTGGCGATAGCATCAAGTACAAAAACCATGCAGGGGAATGGAAGAAAGGGGTAATGTTGGCTCGTACAGGAATTTCGGGTTCAAGTGATAAGGGCTCCAGAAATGTTACAGCCCAAGCCAGTTGGGCAGGCACAAAGTGTGTCGACAGCGCAGTCAAATGTAAATAACGCAGGCGGTTCATCGACACCCCTGTATTGCAACGATGTCCCTGCGGTGACCAAATCTTCAATGTCGCCCACATCCTGGCATTATGTCTGGCCTTTGACAGGACCACCATTTTACCGAGGATATTGTTTTCGTTTACGATTTTGAGCTTTTACCTTTATCAGAAGTGTTATTTTACAAGTAAGTGAATTTTCAAACTATACCAAAATCTGAAATCTTGAAATGAATAATATTGTCATTTCAGATTACTTGTTCTAGTTGCTAATGTCAATATCAAACTACATATACACATATTGTAAATAACCAGTACCACGATGCGGCAAAATACATTATTCACCGAATAAACTATCTCTACAAAGTATTGAAAGATTTTAGCCATGTTTTGTGAGTTAAATTTTGAAAAGATTTTAACTATTTCAAAATTGTATTTTTCCCCTTGTCATTTGACACAAATCTGACCATTACAGACTTGCGTGTAAATTTTAAACTAGGCAATATAAATGGGATAAACAAAACTGACAGTATAAATAGTGCTAACTTTTCACTGTGAATATGGCCCTTGTTGCCAACAGGACATCAAACCATCAGCAATAAATGAATCTATGCAGTAATAAATGTTTAAAGTTGCATAGTCCGATGGCTTTGAGTTTTTGTCATTTTTCTGAGATAAATATATATGATTGATGTCATAATCTATCTTCATTTACTTGCTTCGTTTGAAGCAACGTTTAATTTAAATGGCTGAGTTTTGAGATAATTGGAGTGTGAACATGTGAAATTAGTTTTGGCAAGTACGCCAGAACTGTGATGCCAGAGTTCAGCAGTAATTAATATGTTCTATTAAATTGCCTCAGTTTCCCTTCTATGTAGGAATACAAATGCTTAATAAGTGCATCAGTATCCCCCCACTTGCTATCCGGACTGCACTTCGTCCACACCTCTTCTTCTCCTTTCTGCTGTGCCCCGCTCCTCCTTGATTATGTTTGAAAAGAGTTCCAGGAGGGGGAGCCGGCCAGTATTTCACTTTCTACCTCTTACTCCATTTGTGTCTCCGGCTCACTGACTGGTCACCACAGAGCAAGGAGACACGGCCCTTTGACTCAACTCTCCTCATTTCTCTTTCCTCTATACTACCCATTCCTTTTTTCTCTCCCAGGCTTACTCCTCCCCCTGATCAAGGGAGTTGTTTGCTTGGGTGAGGCCCTTTTCCTTCTTCGCTGTCTCGCTTTTTCTTGCTGCCGAACCTGCCTTTTCCCGTCCCTTCCTCCTGAACCCCCAGCTGCTGGATACAAGTGCGCTGCTACTGCCGTACCGGAGTGATCCAGGTCCGTCCCAATGACTCTTTGTTAAATTGTTGTAAAGTAGCCCCGCTTCTACAACCGTCCCACCTGAAGTTTAATCTTCAATCCAAAGATCAGACCGGTTTATCGGTGCCTTTCTATATTGCTGCAGTGTTGCAGCCGGTAACTGTCATGAGGTTACGAACCACCCCAAAGAAGAGTATCCCTGGCGAGCCCTCCTCTCCCACAGCCCTCCCATCTGCCACCTCCGCACCACTCCACCCCCTTTTTACAGGTGAAGGCATTAACAGATTAAGTGACAAATTAAGTGTATAAATAAATCCAGTACCAGTATTACTTACGAGATAGATGTGTGACAAATCTGCACTTCCCGTTTTTAAACCTGATATGAGTTGAGTTTTATCTAACTACAAATATGTAGTCAGGTTGGTTGTTTGGTTGTTGGGAGTTTTAAGTCCTGGCAACATCTAAGGTCTTATCAGGATGGGTGCCGACTTGTGACAGTGTACACTCATGGCAGCTTTATAGTGCTGCCCCACTCCAAAATCAGGCAACCAGACGGGATGGCCGAATGAGTTAGAGCGTCCGTCTCCCTTGTTGGTAGACCATGGGATCGTGGGTTTGAACCCTGGTCGACTCAAGCCAATGAAAAATTGATACTTGTCGCTTCCTAGCCATTAGGATAGGTCAATGACTGGTTGGCTCAGTGTCAGGATAATGTGACTGAGTGGGATATCAGGTCATGGTGCTGGCGGCCTGGTCTCCCAGTGGGGCAGCACTATAAAGTCGCCATGAGTGCGCACCATCACAAATCGGTACCAGTCCTGATATGACCTTAGATGTTGCTAGGACGGAAAACAACAACAAACAAATAAACCAAAATCAGGCCGCCAGCACCATGAACCAAATACCCTACCCAGTCACACTATCCTGACACTGAGCTAACCAGTCGTTACCCAATCCTATTAATGCCGAGTGCCAAGCTAAGAAGCAACAAGTGTACATTTTGTAGGTCATTGGTTTCACTCGACCTGGAATTTAACTTCCGATCTCGAGCATGGTAGGGGAGGTCTGTAGTAATGGGACTGACTATATAACTTCCCCACGGGGTGATTTTTTTTTTGGTAAATATTTGTATTCATCTGAATACATATTTTGTCAGCGTCGGGGCACTGGTCTCCCAGCCGTCGGAGTGGTCGCATTTCATCTATACATAGTGGAAGTGGAATGTGTTGCATTGTGTGCAGCACAACCCATTCTGAACATAAAAGAAAGTGGGGGAGCAGCCTATGCTGCATAGTGTACAGCATATGTACTGAACATAGTGCAAGGTATATGCATCAAGATTGAGTGTGCAGTAATGTACACTAGTGGTTAAATCATATGCTGTGTTTGTATATCAGTTAGATTTGGTTTTAATAACAGTTAGTCTTTAAATAGTGCCATGTTGTGCATGTATAGTGGTTTATATTGTGTGCATTGCTGGTTGAAGATGTAGTTATGTAGTGGTGGTAATGGGTCTAAAGTAGGGGTAGCCAAGCATCCGATGTTACATTAAATTAAAGTTCATATTTATACTAAATACACTGTTATAACAAATGAGCAATTGATACTTTTACGTAGAATTAGATGTGCCCTTGAAAGGTGTATGTAGACATATGTAAATTGTAATATTTTACATGCATGTATATATATATATATATATGGGTTATTCTTGGCACCACATATTTGGTTTCCACATTACGATGCTGATAATTAAGTCTTTGTTTTATTGATAACAAGTCAAATAAGTATTGCAGTCTCTGTCTATTAGGTATGTTAGCAGTTTTACATGTATTGAATTTATCCCACAAAGGATATCAAAATTATAATTGTATGATTTTGCACTACAGTGAAAATTTACACATTTACACCATACATGTAGCCAAACTTTTTTCAACTTATTTTTCAACTTTCTTTCTGGTAAGTCATAACCTTGTCTGCTTAACAGTAATCAAGAAAATCTTGTTTGACTATGTTGTATATGTTAAAATGAGATTCTGGGTGTGTCTTTGATTTTCATGTTACATGAGTGATATTAATGTATTGCTCAATTTGTATAAGATCTAATTCAAAAAGTGAAATTCATTTTTTTCAACTCTGACATACGCATAAGATGCATACCTTCATAGGACATTGGATTAGGCTATCAGGGATGAAAGTGGTCTCCGGGAAAAAAAGCGGAAATGCTGATATTCTCCCATAGGTTTAGCAATAGCATTGTCAGGGAATCTCGGAAAAATACCGGAAGTCAGGTCTGAACTAAGCCTTGTTGTGACTGAATTATCACCCATATCTAACAATTTCTTGCTTAGGTTTTATGTTTTAACTACATCTAAGGTCATATAAGAATGGGATTCGAACCACCGAACTGTTGTCATATATACATCCCATCTTTTGGAATTTTGTTTAACATTGAACGGTGGATATAAGAAATCCCGGAAATCCGCGAAACCGCGGAGGTCTTTCATCTCTGGGCTATTATTTGGAGGGATTTTTGCTATTATTTAGAAGGTTTTCACTTTTGGTTTCCATGTCACACTTTGGTGCCCAGTTTTAGAGAATGACCCATATATGTATATATATATATATATATTATATATAAATTCGGCTAGGCTAGAAAACGAGGAAAAGGAGGACGAGACGAGGAGTGGTGGGAAGCCTCATTTATTTTAGCAGAGGCCGAACGGCTGAGCAAATACAAGCCCTACCAACAAGTTAAAATTCCGGAGCTCATATGACCGAAAGGCAGGTGCACTAACCCGTGACCTCGATAGTAGAGGCACCTGCCTCGGTGGCGGGGCCGGCCCGCAGCAAATAATAATAGACTACATCACGGTTCCGACCGCGCATGCGCTGAAAACGGCGTTGGGAGCAAAGCAAAGGTGTACTGCCATTGAGTTTACCGATACGCATAGGGCAAAACTGGCATTTTATTCAAAATAAATAGAAATACATAACAATTTGGCACAAACATGGACAGAAGGATGCAATACAATGATATAATGAATATGTTTAAGACACAACTCTCCATAATTAAGCATTTTGAGCTAAGAAATATACAATTTCAGTCATTTTACAGGCTGATGTTTACATCACCATTGATTAGCCAGAAGTAATTCTTGTTCTAAATATTAAAATGTACATTTGTCATACTGGCCCTGGCTTGGGCGTCTGCTTGATCACCCAACACCAACTGCAGCAAATGTCAATACCCAATTACCAATATATAAGTGGTGACACTGTCTACTGTTGACCACACCCAGCTGTCACTGATCCCTGTCTAACTGTCATATATCATCAACTCAAACAACATTGACAAGAACCTATTAAGTAGACCTTACATTAATTAACCAGCACCCTGTTACAACATGATACACTAATATCATAACCCCCATTGAGAAAACCGCAACTAAAACTGAACTCAGCCTAAGCCAACAACCACCACCACATCATGGCTAAAACCCAAATATCAGGTTTAGCTAAAGCTGGATGCCTGTTAGGTGGTACTACCGGGCAAGCATCCATGCCCAACAAAGAATACGCTATACACCATGACATAAGTAAATACACAACCACATTCACACTCACTGGGGGAGGGGGTACTTTGGGGGACGGGGCGGACCGTATTTCCAGGGAGGGGGGTGGACTGATGGTGGCCTGGGGCCCTTGGGACCGTGTCATCTGGGCGCACTTCCTCTAACAGATCTGAAGGGCCTGCCAGGACTAAAGATTGGCCACCTAAACGTACGTAGCCTCACACATAAGATCAACCAGCTAAGAGCCGACCTACCCGGGTCTGGTTTTGATGTCTTCACTATATCAGAAACATGGCTCAATAGAACAGTTGAAGACAGACTCACATCAATACCAGGTTACCAATTTATAAGGGCTGATAGAAAAACAAAGCAACTTAGTGGGCAAACCAGAGCTGGTGGTGGACTAGGTATTTACTTTAAGCAAGATCTCCATGTTGATGCAGGTAAACATGCTGAGCATAACCTATCAAATAGCAATATTGAACTACAGTGGGCTGTAGTCACCAGACCCCATACAAAACTAATACTCATCGGCAACGTATATAGACCTCCAAATGGCAACCTAAATGAAGGAATTGGACAAATAAGTGACTCTTTGAATAATATAGCCAATATCGATCAATATGAGATACTCCTCATTGGCGACTTCAATGAAGAATATAATGGCAAGAGGCCTACGATGGGAGTGAGAATAAAGCAACTTGCAGCTGAACATGAGTTGCAACAAATGATCCAGCAGCCAACCAGGGTAACTAAAACCACAAACAAAACAATAGACCTGGCACTTACCAATATCAAACATTGTACAAAGGCTGGAGTCCTTAACTATAACATAAGCGACCACAAACCAATATTTATAATAAAGAAAAAAATAAGAAATGACAAAAGAATCACCACCCACTGGGGACGCTCTTATAGGAACTGCAATTTTAATGAATTGGCTGGCACACTCAAAGAAATAAACAGTGCCGAATTTCTGGATATGAGAGACCCCAACCTATGTTGGGATATGCTAAACGCAACAATCACTATTGCAGCTGACAGGCACTGTCCCCTAACCGAGATCACCACCAGAATCACCATGGGAGGTTACCTTAAGGATGAATTACTAGAGCTTCAAAAGGATAGAGATTACTTTATCCAAAAGTTTGAGAAAACAAAAGATCCAGGGGATGATTTCATAGCTAAATGTATGGTCAGAAAGGCTAGGAGTGAAGTAAGGAAAGCCAAAGCAAGGTATTATCAAGTCCAGATAGACAAATATAAGCAGAATGCCAGAAAATGTTGGTATGAAATAAACCAAATCGAACCTAAAAACGAGACAAGAATCAGTGGCCTTGCAAGTGAAGAGACTGGTTTTAAAATCCGAGATGAATTACTGGCAGAGGAAATCAATAACTATTTCATAGATATAGGTGAGAAACTAGCCAATAAATTCAAACAGAAGGATGAGCAACACAAAACCTTCCATGCCAAACTAAATAAAGAAAAGTATGACCTTCTGGAAACCACCCAGGATGAAATCCTTGATAGAACTAACAAAATATCTATCTACAAGTCATCAGGAATGAAGGATATCAGTACCACTTTGATAAAAAGTGCGATCACAACACTGAGTGCAGAATTTACACATTTATATAACCTAATAATCAGTACAGGCATCTTCCCTGATGACTGGAAAGTGGCCACAGTGACGCCCATACCTAAAGTCAACATCCCGCAAACCTGTAGTGAACTACGCCCAATATCGATCCTCCCACTGCCTGGCAAGATCATAGAACAAATAATACATGACCAAATTAAGACATTCCTTGAGTCTTCTAACTATTTGACCTACCAGCAAAATGGCTTCAGGAAAAATAGGTCCACCACCGGGGCACTGGCGTCTCTACTGGATGAACTTTTGTCAAACATAGACAGGGGTGATCTTACTATCGCAGTCTTCCTTGATTTCAAGAAGGCATTTGATACGATCGACCACAAAATCCTCATGCATAAAATAGAACGAGCTGGGCTAGGCAATAGAGCACATAGCTTCCTCACAAATTACCTCAGCAATAGGAAACAATACACAAAACTAAGTGACACCAACTCGACCACTCGAGAAATAAAAACAGGAGTTCCACAGGGCTCAACTCTGGGACCCTTACTGTTTCTAATATTTATAAATGACCTACCTCTAGTTTCCAACAAAGCATCTTTCACATTATTTGCCGATGATGCAGCACTAACAGTACATAACAAGGACCTTGCCATAGCCGCAACCGAGGCTGGAATGGCGCTGGATGGAGTGAACACATGGTGCAATGAGAATAAACTAACACTAAATGGCACTAAAACTGAGTACATAATCTATGGAACCAAAGCCAGGAAGGTGAGGGCCCGGCCAATACAACTGCAGATGGGTGGCTTAGTGCTCCGTGAAGTGAACTCCTATAAGTACCTAGGCACAACTCTCGATGCGACTCTAACTGGTACCCAACAGCTGGCAAGACTTAACCAAACACTGGCACTAAAAATGAACACATTCAGAAAAATAAGGACATATGTAAGTGAGAATACTGCGCTGCAGCTGTACAAGTCAACAATATTACCAATTATAGACTACAATGATATCATCTATGGATTACTAACGAAGCAGCAAGAGACCAAATTACAAAGAACGCAAAACAGAGCCCTCAGAACAGTATTCCAAGGCAAGATACTAAGTGTGGTTGAAATGCATAGCAGAGCAGGGCTGGACACTCTGGATGTAAATCCAGGATCATTCGAACTTCGCCATTAGGCTTTGGTCTCGAAAAGATGTTAGAAATAAACTCTCCTGAACAGTGTGTCACTTTTTGTATAAATCCTTTCTCAAAGAATTTTTGTACCTGTTTAGTTAGTGCCTCTCGTTCAACCAGTTCAATGTTATAAGGAAAAGGTATTCTGCCTTGTACCGGCATTTGTGTGAAGGGAATGTGAACACCCCTAACTATTTGTAAAATTTCTTGGTCACTAGTAATTTTGTGCCACTCAGAAATATGATTATTAATATTACCAGCCACAAAGTTGCTTACAGTTTGTGTGTTGTTAGAGGCTGCAGGGACTTGTAAAGTCTGTGTTTGGACCTCTACTTGGACCCGCCCCTGGGGAAGGGTCTCGACGAGTTGAACCCTCGGCCTAGTGGCCGTATGGTTTTGTCGGTCCAGCCTGGGTGAGCACCCCGGCCCTGAAAAGCTTGACCAAAGTTTGAACTCGGTCTGGTTCCCCTGGTGAACCGTCGTGGACGAAAATCCCCTCGTGACTTTTTGAAACGAGGAGGTTCCTGTTTCTTGTTACCATCCATGTTTTTGCCACTCTTGGCTGCAGTTTCTACCTCTTTTTAGAGGTATTGTAGTTGACCGCCAAACATCTTGGTGTTATCTAAAGGTTTACCTTTAATCGGCTCTGGAGCAAGAAAAAGCGTAAACTCTTTCCCCTCATTATCCGTAATCTTCTTAGAGCGAGCCACTTCTTTGCCAGCATCTGTGCACACCGATTTGAAGACATTCTCATATCTTCGATACGACAGGTAATTACCTGCCGCCGCTAACACTGCAATGCCTTTGTCCATGGTCTTAGCCAAAGACGAGAACTTATTTTCTCTTTGCATTCTATTTGCCACAGGGGCAATAGCTGTTAGGGTAGCAAGCACCGCCTTATGCACTATGTGCAACACACCCTCAAACTTCTTACGGTCATCCGTCATATTGACATCTCGATCCATCTCTTTAATGATGGAGTTGGGAACACCCTTAATGCCTGTTAACTCATCTCCTAACTTGGAGATAACCTCCACCGGTTTAAACGTGCGGAAATGACCATTAATGGTCTCGCGCATAAGCGTATTGGTTTTAACACGCTTAGCCTTTGGCTTCTCCACCTTCTTAGCCACTTTGCTCCCAATGGCAGCATAGACACCTTCATACACTGTGTCTGAGTCCGATTCCGTGGAAGTGGAATCTGTAGACGAATCGGAAGAAGAATATTTCCTCTTCTTCTTCTTCTTCTTGGACTTGGTCTTCCGCTTTTTGCGAAGTCCAGTCTTCCCACGCTCCTTGGTGAAATCATCACCCGAAGAAACCACCTGTTTCTTCTTCTTCCTCCGTTTAGGAGAAGGAGGAGGAGGAGCCTTAAGCTCCATCGCTGAGTCTGTGTCCGAGAAATCCTCAAACGCTGACTCCTCTTGAACACTCGGCCTTCGCCGCTTCAGAGACTCTGGCGTTTGAAAGCCATAATATGACTTTCCATCGCCGCAAACCGAGCCTCCCAATTTGGAGGCACAGGCACCTCAGGCACTATGTCCTCGTCCGGCTCGGAGAGGATATGCGCCCCGGGCTGTGTCGAAGGCACTGCCGACAACACGGGTGAGGAGTCGTACTCCTCGTCCAACCCACTCGGAACACGCCCCTCGGCTGCTGCTTACTCCGCTTCGTGGCCATCGGGAACTGTAAACAAACAATTTTTGGTCAGTCCCGGTATATATATATGTCACAATTTGGTTGTTTCAAACTCAATTGGACATCTAGTGGTGTTAGAGAACGTGTTTATACCGTTATAACACAGGCGTCATGAGCTAAATTTGTGCGTGGATTGTGGGTCAAGCCCAAATCTTTACGCGGGGTCGGGACCAGTGTATCGGCCCGCCCATCCCTCTGTTCCGCACACTTCTCCCACCTGTGACTACTACGTCAACAAGTTGGAGAAAATGCTACGAAACTTGGAGAAACGCATGAAAAGGTTTGTCTAGGGGAGTCTATAAAAGAAACCCAGGAGCATCTCCAACATTACTCTCTATTAGAGTACGAGAGAATTTCCACATGAGACGAGGCGAAGCCCACATCTCTACCCATAGTCACACGGTGACCCGGGTGTTGACAGAACCGCTAATGACCGGTTTGGTTCCTTCGAGAAGGACTCTAGAGCGTTCTATCCTTGGTTTTTTATAACCATATAACTCGTCCAAATTGGACCAAAGAAAGTCTAAACTTTCCATATTGATGCTCTAATGCATCATAATTAAGCTAACCACAGTTTTTATTATACTTACTGCGTATTTGCTTGTATGTAGACTAATTTTGCCAGAGCAACCCAACGACACGTTATCCAGTCGTGAGTTGTATATGCTAATTGCTGGTACCTCACGTGCTTCCTTCTCCCTAGCCTGAGGCTGTTTACCGAGGTAAAATATATATATATGTATATGCTGACAGGACAGGTGATGTCAAAGTTGCATCAAATTGTGATTCCATGAATAGCCTTTGTTTAAGTTGTTTCTATTTTAGGAGACATTTATCGTTGTAATTATCATACTTATACATTGTTACAATAAATCAGCTATTGATCTTTTTACCTAGAATCAGATATGCCTTTCAGAGTTTTGACAAGCATACTACAATTAATTGTATGTCTTTACACTTCAACTATCTCCTAAGTCAGATATTTTAAAGCGAGGTTATTTCAAAATAATGTAATGTAGATTAAAGCAATCAACCTAATAATATATTTATCTTTGAACAAAGACAGACACTGAAAACCATCGGACTAAGCAACTTTAACTAAACAATAGCTATATTTTTAAACAAACATATTAGTCATTATTCAGTGGTCATTAAACCTTTATTTCATTCTGTATATTATTTCAGCCAAGTCATCATCCTGCCACCATGATTACACAAAAAGTGCACTACATAGACTACATCATCGTTGTGGTCGTCTTATTGTGCACCCTTGCTATTGGCATCTACTATGCACTCACCGGGGGACGTCAGCGCACAACAGCTGAGTACTTGCTAGGAAACCGTAACATGCATTGGTTTCCTGTCTCAATCTCAATGACGGCAACGTTCTTTTCTTCAATTCTAATGCTGGGTTTCCCAGCCGAGACATATGTAAATGGTGGAATGTACTGGCTATTTGCACTAGGCTCTGCTATTGGATCTCTACTGGCAACTCTGCTGTTTGTGCCAGTTTTGCACCCGCTGAAACTAACGAGCGTCAATGATGTAAGGACCATTTCACCACAACAGTTTGTTAATTTTACTCCCTTAATTTGTTTTCACATTATCTATAGCGGAATGGGAGGGGGGGGGGGGCAAGAAGTGGTTTTTGGTGGGTTTTTTTTTGTGCAAATGAAGGGTAACATCTTACATAGAGCGGGAATCAAACCCACGCCTCTTCTATTTCGAGGCTAACCAGTAGGCCCCCTACACGATCTAGTCTCCCTAGAGATAAAAGTGTAGGGGTGAATGACAACTATGTCTAAATCCAAGAAAAGACTGCTTAAAATAGGAATTAACTGTGGAGGATGTGGTTCCAATGGGCAGAATTGATCTATATTTGGAGTATATATAGTTGGTCAAATGGCAGAGCATGCTAATATACAATATGGTGGCACCAGAATGCTCTCGATTCGAGTTTTCAAGTATATTAATCTAAATTATTTAATAAATTAACAAAGGGAGCATTGCCCTAGGGTAGGGTTCGAACCCATATTTATCACCATTCTGGGGGCTATCATTCTAACCATTAGACCATCTAGGCTCACTGATGCAATCAACTTATCCACGCCTATCTGTCTATGTGGCTCCTTGCCTGAGAGGTCAGTACAGACTACTATAATATTAATTTCCCTTACTTGTTCTTACAATTGTATTTGAAAATACGTCAAATCTGTTGTAGACAGCCCCGTAGCAAACCAAGCAAAATCTGATATTACTCCTGATATTGCACTGTAGCTGGTCTGATATCAATATTTACGGGGTCACGAAAGTAACATACATACTACATATTAGAAATCCCTTGAAAATATTCATAACTGTAAATATCATCTTGTAAACTACATATGCTGTACACTATGCAACATAGGCTACTCCCCCACTTTCTTTTATGTTCAGAATGGGTTGTGCTGCACACAATGCAACACATTCCACTTCCACTATGTACAGATGAAATGCGACCACTCTGATGGCTGAAAGACCAGTGCCCCGGCGCTGACAAAATATGTATTCAGATGAATACAAATATTTACCAAAAAAAACAACAAAAAAACTCCCCCTCGCTCTATTTATGTCATATATCTTTATGCCGCATCCTATTATAAAGATTTGATGCCTAAATCGGACTATGTGGCTTTAACGGTGAAGCTAAATTGAGGTTTGAATTGAAATTTGATTAAAACCTACACATGCGCATGTCTGTTCTGTTTATGTTGCAGTATCTCTATATGAGGTATAAGTCCAGGTTTGTCGCCATCTGTGGAATGCTGTCGAACATTACTGGAATGGTATGTGCAGTTTTCTTCATTTGAAACTTCAAAGACATCAAATGTCTACTGGATTGCTAGGTTTTATTTCCGGCAGACCGGCAAATGTTGCATTCTTCCAGAGAGTGTGTATAGATGAGAGGGACAACTCCCGCGAAAATAGGTAACACAGGCTACAGTGGCACCTCTCGCGGTCATTGTTGAACAAGCCAAAATGACTCACATGGAAAACAACCAGTCCGAGAGATGTTTGTTGTTGGTTGGTTGTTGGTTGGTTGTTGGTTGTTGGTTGGTTGTGGATTGGTTGTTGGTTGGTTGTGGATTGGTTGTTGGTTGGTTGGTTGTTTGGTTGTTGGTTGGTTATGGATTGGTTGTTTGTTGGTTGTTTGTTGGTTGATTGTGGATTGGTTGTTGGTTGGTTGGTTGATTGTTGGTTGGTTGTTGGTTGGATGTTAGAGGTTTACGCCCCGGCAACAGCAATAGTTGGTTGTTTGTTTGGTTGTTGGTTGGTTGTTTGGTTGTTGGTTGGTTATGGATTGGTTGTTTGTTGGTTGATTGTAGATTGGTTGTTGGTTGGTTGGCTGGTTGTTTGTTTGTTGGTTGTTTGTTGTTTGGTTGTGGATTGGTTGTTGGTTGGTTGGTTGATTGTTGGTTGGTTGTTGGTTGGATGTTAGAGGTTTATGCCCCGGCAACAGCAATAGTTGGTTGTTGGTTGGTTGTTGGAGTATTACCTCCTAGCAACAGCTTTCATTGGTTGTTGGTTGGTTATTGGAGTTTTATATCCTGGCAACAGCTATTGTTGGTTGTCGGTTGGTTGTTGGAGTTTTATGTCCTGGGAACATCTAAGATCACATCATGCATTTACAACTGGTTCATCAATGACCATGTCATCATAACTTTGTTTGTTTCTTGGGGTTTTACATCCTAAAAACACCCAAAACCTCATAATCATGTCTAGGGGTCATTCTCGGAAACTCTGTACCACTTTTGTGACATGGAAATCAAAGTGAAAACATTCCAAATAATAGCAGAATCCATACTGACAGTTATTTGCATCTATAAAAGAAGAAACTAAACCGCTGTGTACAATCATATCATAAACTATTCAACAACCACATATTGGAGCGCCACAGTCGGCAGCTGTTTCATGGTCGAATATGAGAGTTGTCCCTCTCATCTATACACGCTCTCTGATTCTACCTGAAATCCTAATCTTGAAATCATTCAGCAAATGATGAAATGTCTACGATGAGACCCAATTTTGTACACGAAGGTGGTCTAATTATTATACGTATGTTATATTATTATCCTCTTTTATAAGCCAAGTTTACATCACAAATACAGTTCTAACGATTGGACAATAATTTTTTTAAGGCAGGGATGTAGGCTAACTATCAGAAATCGGGAGAGGAATTACAACTAACAGAGACATTGTGCATATCCAGTGGTGTATCTACGGAAAATAATAGCGCCCATGGCAAGCATTGAAATAATGCCCACAGCTCGGGCTATTTTCCGTTTCAACGAGTGGTCCACAACTGGTTCATCAAAGGATGTGGTACATGCTGTCCTGTCTGTGGAAAAGTGCATATAAAAGACCCCTTGCTGCTTATCGGAAAGAGTACCCTATATGGTGGCAGTGGATTTCCTCCAAAGAAATATGTCAGAATGACCATATGTTTAACCTCCAATAGTCAGTGATATGAAAATCACTGTTCTCTAGAGGCATCGTTAAATAAAACAAGCTTAACTTTAAAAAGAAATTATGCCCCTGTCCAAACATCTGACACCCATCTTTTAGATAATGTTACCATATCCGCTGAACTGGCGCTGCTCGCCTTCAAGTGCCACCCAGGGCACCTGCCATACCTGCCATACCCTAGGTGCGCCACTGCATATATCAGCGTCCTTTAACGGGTCCAACTCTGTATCCTAGGCTTCTCTTGATTTCTTTTTTAGTAGATTAAAATAGAATTGATCCAACATATTGTGGACACAGTGGCATTCATTCAGAAAAGCTATTATTGTTAGTTTCTCCATGTTTTTCTTGCAGGTCTTGTATACCTCGATAGTCTACTTCGCCCCAGCTACAGCAGCAACAAGCAGTAAGTTCACTGTTCATCATGAACCCGCCCTCCCCTTATCCAAACACAGTTAAATCTTCAAATTAAACATGTGACTTTCTAAGGGGCCCTTCAAAATTATCAACATTTTCAAAAGTGTACAAAACATACACTTCTTCATGAACCCCCCTTTCTCCCCCCACAAAGTGTACAATAAAAATGTTGATATTGTTGTAGTGGTAGTCGTGGAAGTCATTGTTAGCACACTAGGCCCATAATGACCAAGAAGTGTGGGTTCGAATCATGCTTAATTTGACCAGCATATATAGAAATATATATATATATATGGGTCACTCTCCTGAAAACTGGCCAGAAGTGTAACATGGAGAGTTAAAATCTAATATTTGAATTTCTTTACATTTTTTGGTTGCAAATGAAAGCTGGAAATCTCCCCTTTACATCTATGTAAAATATAAATTGATGAGATAAAAAATAAAGGTGTAGTCAATGAATAAGATATGTCTTATGGCAGTATAACATGTGTGTCACACGTGTAACACATGTTTAGGACACCACACAGTCTGCTTAATAAAAATCTAATCAGAATTAAATAATATCATACTTAGAAGCATATTAATCATGGCATAAAATACAGAAATATCTAGTGCTTATATTGAAAAAAAAAAAAGTAATTCCCAGCCATGCTTTATTCACTGAATAATTAGTGTACAATATTTGTGTGGCATCCAGACACCACGGTTACACGTGTGACAGAAATTTGTAATGTTATTTCTGAAGACATCAATTTTTTTTTTTTTAAATTTAAGCATGCATACATGTTAATAAATACTTTCTCTTTGATTTGGGAACTGTTTTGTTTGATATATCAATGCAATATAAGGATTCAACCACGTCCCATATGTCATGTTACAAATTGCTGACTGTAAAATGGGTTTTTTTGGTCCAAAAACACTTCATAACTAAAAGGACCAAAGTTGCACACAGTTTATTTTATTTCCCTTATTTCTTTCATCAAATCTGAACATGAATATGAAAAGTATAAGGAAAAAAATAAGTAGGAAGGTTTTTATTGACGTTTTAAAATCCCATCCCATGCTGACCAGTTTTCAGGAGAGTGACCCATATACATAGTATATTATTATATAGGCCTATTGACCAATTCCATGTGACGTCAGCACGGGTATCTAGGTCAGTGCTGGCTGCAGGATGACACACTGTCACACTACTAACTCAATGGCTATGAGCAATCTTCATACAGAAAAAGTGAAATATCTCTAAAAAGATACCACCTAGAGACAAACCGCTTGGTACACATATAGAAAACATATTCACCGAATAGATTATATTAAATTTATATGGTTAGGCTTCTGCATTGCTATTAATTTTGAATAAAATAAAGGTTTTACACTGCGCGTACGGGCAAACTCAGTGGCAGTGTGCCTTCGTTCTGCAGCCGAGCTGCGCGCGCATACACAATGTTTACAAACATTGAAAGGCATCTATACATTATATGCATAATTGTATAGACACAATCTTAGCTCAATGTAGTTACTGCGATGTTTGACTGAGCTCTACTTTCATACTACTTTTCTGCTGGTTAGGGAGGTTTCTTTTTGTTTTCATTACACACTTTCTAAAGTCTAAAGGACAGCTGACAAAGTTAGAATCACTGCAACGCAGCCTCACATCATATATTGAAGACACCAAGAGCCTGGATTACTGGGACAGACTAAAATTCCTCAAAATCTACCCCATTGAACGTCGATGTGAGAGATATCAAATTATATACACGTGGAAAATGATTGAAGGCAAAGTACCGAACTATGGCATAACAACGTATCATTCAAAAAGATATCGTAGACTTGGTAAGGTACCAGCAATAAACACAAAAGACTCATAGTCAACAAGAACACTGCGGGAAGGAAGTCTTTCTGTCCAAGGAGTACAGCTCTTTAATACAATACCAGCTTACATTAGAAATCGATCAAACTGCAGTCTACAATCATTCAAAAGGCAGCTTGACAAGGTGTTAGAAGCAATACCAGATGAAGCACAGATTCCAGGATACACCCAGCTAACGCAAGCAGATTCAAACTCATTACTGCACATGACAAAACTGAACAGAGCATCCTCACCAAATGCTCTGAGCCCTGATGGTGGAGTCTCCGACTTGGCCTGAGCATATAGCTCAAACACTCTAATCTAATCTAATCTACACCATCATTAAGAATTTGGTAAACCTGACTGCGACTGACAAACTCAGAGGTGCCAAGTAGAAAAGAGTGTGAGTAGGGAGATCTCCTTAATACACAAATTGTAAATAGGGAGAAATAGCGTGGCCAAAGGAGGAAAGGTGTGTGTGTGTGGTGTGGGGGGGTGGGGGGGGTCACCCATCCCCACGCTCACCTAAAACTACGGTAATTTAAAAAAAAAAAAAATCAACAAAATAACCTCAACTTCACCTCCACCCATCCACTAATTAATTAAACTGTATGTACTTTGCTGTTTCAATAGCCTATGAACTCGAAAACCAAATAGATGTATAACACAAATGACGGATAATTGTCGATTTGTTATGTTATTAAAGTCGCCAGCTATCCGCCGCGTGGAAACAAACGAACTCGGAATAGTTCAGATTTGTGCCACAGGGTGGCCTAATGCGCCGGCGGCGGAGGCGATTTGTATATTGGGGTGTAATCGATTATTCAACTCGGGTCACTCGAGCCACTGTCGTGGCTTCTGCGCATGCGCGGATTTTCGCACGTTGCGGCGATCACTGCTATATGTTTTGTTTACACTCGGCGATTCGACGCTGATCGAGCTGCTACGTTAATATCGCTTGGAATTTAAGGTTAATTTAATTAAATTTCATTATTTTAGTATGTAATTCTGTTAAATATGATCGCATTCAATAGATTTCGGCGTAAAACATTGCCAGTGTCGTATTGTGAGCGGCCCGTCGTGGCTTCTGCGCATGCGCGGATCGCCGAGTGTAAACAAAACAAATAGCAGTGATCGCCGCAACCTGCGAAAATCCGCGCATGCGCAGAAGCCACGATTTGTTTACTTTACATTCGTCGATTCGACACTATTAATATCGCCGCCAATGCGGCGGCGGTAGCCTTAATAACGCTTCGAATTTAGGGTTAATTTAATGAAATTTCACGATTTGAGTATGTAATTCTGTTAAATATGATCGCATTCAATAGATTTTGGTGTAAAACATTGCCGCTGGCGTTATGCCAGTATGGATATCGACGTCGCTGCGGCGGCGGCGATTTGTTTACTTTACATTCGTCGATTCGACACTATTAATATCGCCGCCAATGCGGCGGTAGCCTTAATAACGCTTCGAATTTAGGGTTAATTTAATGAAATTTCACGATTTGAGTATGTAATTCTGTTAAATATGATCGCATTCAATAGATTTCGGCGTAATCGGTCTGAAATTTATTGCCGCCCATACTGGGAACCAGCAAATCTTGTTACTGTGTGAGCCTGTTGCCGGCACAATTTCAGCCAATCACAGCGCAGCTTTTGCATTGCAAATGGCCGCCGCCTATGGGGGCGGCCATTTTGAAGACAACAAACTGCCTTTGCAGTTCAGACTAGCAGTGCCCTGGTCCCATACTCTCCCCACACATACTTGGTTCATTTAAACATAAAAACTAAACAAGATTGTGCTTGGAGAGCATTTGTCGGAGTACGAGCAGTGTCCCAGCGAGCTATAGCTGGTCCCTTTAAAAGTGTCTGATTATAGCTAATTGGTTGTTGTAGTTATACGTTCTGGCAACATCTAAGGTCATACAAAGATGTATACCGACTTGTAACAGTGCGAGTTAATTAAAATTAGAATTCAGCTTATAACATAGCATGCGTAGTACAATCATACCCTCCCCCACTCAACATAACGGCTGATACTATATCTTTCACATTCTGACCATACAGGCCTACTGAGATGGTCATTTACATTGCCTTCTGTTGTTGTAATTATCTCTTCACAGTTACTGGATTGCCAACCTGGATCTGGATTTTGGGCTTCAGTGGTCTTGCCATCATCTACACCAGCATTGTGTGTATATTATACAGTCTACTGTCTATAATGGACACCCATGGGACTGGAGAAAGATGCTGTTATCGAGAGAGATCCGTTATAGCCAGAGACTGACTGATGGAATGGGTTGAAACCAATGTTTTTCTTTTATACTTGACTGACTAGGACGGTCCTTACAAAGTCATTTCTACAATTTGTCTTTGTACAATTAGTCATTTCTACTATTCACCACTTTTACAATTTGTCATTTGTACAAGTAGTCATTTGTACAATTGGTCATTTGTACAAGTAATCATTTCTACTATATTATAACTATATGGCATTTCGTTATTGACGGAGAATATTAATCAAATATGTGAAAAACCGGCTCGTTGTCCGCATAAGACAGTTGTCTGTTAGACACAAAGACAATGCTATTAAATTAAAGGGGTGCCATGATAGGACCAACACTTTTTGCCGTTATTGGCAGAGATTCGTTATTGACAGAGGCCGTTATTGACAGAGTAGACTGTATATAGAGAAAATATTCACCCTCGCCCAGAGTCGGGCAGCAACATAGTAACTCCGGCAGCCCTGATCCTGCTGAACAATCCAACAGAAAAAAATGCTGGAGGGCTGGGCAAAGGAAATGATTACATAAATTCTTAATCTAAGAAGCAGAATATAATCTTCACATACCTCTTCATATTTACCCGCTACTTTTAAATTGAAGACTAAAAGTAAAGCAGGTAGTCTGGTCTAATGTCTTGATCAGCAGCCACATCTCAGGATCAGAGCTGCAGGAGTGACTAACCCCTACATAGTCCTAGATAAAATATTCACCCCTAGGCCCTACACAGAGTAGGGTAGGGGTTAGATTGCAATAGGGGTGAAAACCAACCCATTAGAAAAAGTGGCGACAATTATCTACATGCTGGGTAAATGAAATGAGCATATAAATTCCTATTTTAAGAAACAAAATATATTCCTTTATCTAGTGGTGAATGTATTATCTAACGGTTTTCTACTTACATGCCAATCATAGTCAGAGAGTATGCAGGAGCTGGTATATAGTCTATACATAATAAGCCTATATACAGCAAAGAAATACTTTAAATTTAGATAATGAATGTCCCTATATAAATATATGCAAACCCCCAGAGTAGTCTCTTAATAATTAAAACCCTCAAAACCCCACCCTATTAATTATTATATCATGTTTACTTACTGAACAGTCTCGGCCTACACAGAGCGGTGTCGTAAATATAGTATCCCCTGCAGTGTTTATTTCTGTTTATTGACAGAAATATTACCGAACATGTTGTCAGTTTAAATACCTAGTACATAATCAACTCAAATATAACAAACGGCGCTCATATATGCATATATTATACGTGTGTGACTTGTAAATGATATCTGTAATCACTGTTATTCGTAAAGGGGCTGTCACACTACGACGTATGGCCTTAGCGTAGGCCGACGTATGCGATTTTCGACCAACATGTCGGCATATGGCGTCATACGTTATGTATACGTTGGGCATATGTTGGGTATGCTCGGGATACGGTGTCATAGGTCGTCTTATGTCAGCGGGCGTCAAGCTGCTCAAATTTGTGTGCATGTTCAACATTTTCAACGTATGTCAACGTGTGCCTTGTACATTGAACGTACGCTGCATGTACATTTGGGATACATCAGCGTATGTTGGGAGTATGTTAGGGATACATTGGAATACGTTGCTGCGCATTAGCCGTACGTTCAGCCTGTTGGGAACCTACATTCCACATACTGCCAACGGATGCATATCATACTTCAAACATATGCCTGCCATATCTTAATGTATACGCCATACTTCTAGTGATGGAGTAACGTACGTAACGTTGGTCAGCGTATACAAACATTTTGCAAACGTTTTGTGAGGCACATGAACGCTCTCAATAGGTCAGAGATACGTTCTGCACATTGTGTGTACGCCCATTTTTATCCCCCATAGCGCAAAAAGTTCAGCGTATGCCAACCTATTTTGATTTGAAATAGAAAGCCGGCGCCATACGTCGTAGTGTGACAGGGCCTTAACAGCCGACAGTGTCGGTGCAGTGCTGTTCCTGGTGTTAAATATCCGTACTAAACAAAGCAGCCGCCATCTGGTGGTTAGGACACAGACCAACATTGCATTCAGTTTACCACTGAATGTGTCATGAATTGAAAATGAGTAAGAGTAAAGTTAACACTGCGTAGACTAATTTTCCCACAATGCATTTTGTTCCTCACAGGGTGGCATTAAGGGTGTAATCTGGACGGACGTGTTCCAGGTGACGCTCATGTTGGTTGGACTTGTCACCATTTGCATCAGTGTAAGAATTATGTTGACATCACGCGCACATGTATGCATTCATCAGGTTGGAGAGCTTACCTCGTTCGGGCTATGGTGGTTAATGTACCTCATTCGAGTACCGGTTCAATTTCCAAGGTCGAATTTCATATAGGATTATGGTGCAGGTTCACAAATATGGTTGTGGAACACTGAGTTTTAGGAGGTTTTCATATCCGAATACATCACTAGAAAGGAAACAATTATATCTAATTTCGTGAATATTGAAAAGACATTTAGTTGGGACCGGATTGAGTAAATTAACAGTGAATATTAGGAAATAATTCAGTAGTTACAACATATGTCTACAGGACAGAACTGCCCATGACAGTACTGTGTTGGTATAGCCATTAATCCCAAACAATAGAGGAACCTCCAGTCAACCATGGGGGTATATGCTGGCCTGTGGCCCACTCATATATTTCCACTTGCCACTGGGGGAGGTCCTGTGGGGACTGTTGTATATCATTTAGATATATTTTTTGCATACCAATATATATATATGCATAAGAAATAATTCACTGTGATTATGCATCTGATGCATAATCACCACAAATATGGCTTGTCTTGCTGGTACAACATTAAGAAAAACCTACCTTAAATATTATTGTATTTGATTTATTGTATTGCTGGTTATCACTTTTTATTCCTACTCACAGGAGGTCAGTAAGCTGTGCTCATAAATAACACTGTAATTATGCATCTGATGCATAATCCCCACAAATATGGCATTTCTTGCTGTTACAGCAACATTAACATTCAACTTACCCTGTATATAATTGCATTTATATTTGATTTATTTTATTGTTGGTTATCACATACAGCAACATTAACATTCAACTTACCCTGTATATAATTGCATTTATATTTTATTTATTTTATTGTTGGTTATCACATTTTATTTATATTTATATTATTTGAATTGAGGCCTGGTGCCGGGAGTCTCGGCACCGGGAGGCCGGGAACCCTGGCGCTGGGAAGCCAGGATTCCTTGCGCCGATAGGCTACCATCTCCTCCCACCCCGAACCCTGTATGCGTATTATAAATGCTATACATATACGTATACATACCTATATATACATATATATACACATATTTCATATACATTCATATACATACATAGATGCATATCAACGTACATAAACATACATAACCAATTTTTATATCTACCTATACTATGGACCAAATTATGTAACTACCATAGTCATGAGTCTGAATTGAATGAATGAATATACATATGCATACATATACATACATACATATACATACATATATATATATACATACACATCAAATTATCTGATGCATAATCCCCACAAATATGGCATTTCTTGCTGGTACAGCAACATTAATAAAAACTTACCCTGTATATTATTGCATTCATATTTCATTTATTTTATTGTTGATTATCACATTTTATTAATATTTATAGTATTTGAATTGAGTCCTAGTGTCGGGAGTCTCGGCGCCGGGAGGCCGGGAACCCTGGTGACGGGAAGCCGGTATTCCCGGCACCGATAGGCTGCCATCTCCTCTCCCACACCCCTGGAAACCCAAACCCCCTATGCCTATTATAAATGTTATACATATACATACATACATATACAAACATATACATACATACATATACATACATACCCATACATACCCATACATACATACATATACATACATATCTATACATACATATACATTAACATACATATATATATACATATATATACCTATATATACATATATATACATACATATGCATACATATACATACATACACATCTATATATATACATATGCAGACATATATACATGACTCTACACATATGCATATAAATACATATTGTATTTAGAGATGACTGCATCACATATCTTAGAGTGGTCCTCCATTTGTCACTGCTAAGTTAATCCATATGTAGTCTGTGTCACTATCAGACTTATTGCAAGAATGCAAGGGGCCTAAGCTCTAACAGTTTCACACTCAGATTTTAACCAAACACTGCCATTACCCTAAATAACATTCCATTTATATTTAATTTATTTTTGATTATGCATGTACATGTACACATACTTTTAAAGCTATATGTATATATGCATATACACACATACATACATATGTATGTATTATATATAATATATCAATAATATTGCAATATCAGGTGAAGAATAACTTACCAGTGTTCCTAAATGTAAGGATGACCGTGTCAGATCCTTCACAATGGTAATCCATTTGCCAGTAACAAGTTGACTGTTGTGTAGTGTGTGCCTTCAGAAATATGTGTGTGCAGTGCACTGTGGCACAGACCCTTATAAACCAAATCCAATCCACTGTCACACCTATTCCAAGGGCATAAGCTCTGACACATTGACACTCAGTGAGCTCAGCTGTCAGTAGAGGTGCAGCCCAGAGAACCATTGGCAACCTGAGGTGTGAAAGCTTTCCTTGGCAGTTTTTGGTTAAAATCTGAGTGTTAAAGTGTCAGAGCTTAGGCCCCTTGCAATAAGTCTGAGAGTGAAACAGACTACACATGGGTTAACTTACCAGTGACAAATGGAGGACCACTTTACAATATGTGATGCAGTCATCTCTAAATACAGTATGTATTCACATATATATATATATATATATATATAATTATGTAGTCACATATATAGGTCTCCATATGTATATATGTATGCATATATGTAGATGTGAATGCATATATATATATATATATAGACATATATACACATAGGTGCATATGTAATATTTATATATGCATATACACATAGGTATATGTATATTTATATGTATACACATATGTATGTGTATATGTATATTTATATCTATATCCATATATATATTATATATGTATACACATGTATATGTAAATCTAAAAATGATGCCAATAATAATTAAAATAATACGGTAATAATAATGACAATCATAATGATAATAACAATAATTGTCTATTCAACAGGTATTGTACACCTTATTCTATATACCTTTTGTGTAAATAATCCTGAATTGAAAAATGGCTGGAAGACCAGTGCTTCGGCACTGACAAAAGACTTATTCAGCAGAATAAACATATTTACCCCCCCCCCCCCAAATATAATAATGATAATAACGATGATAATAATAACAACAATATAATGATAAAAATGGCCATAATACTTTACGTTACCCGACCTGACTTTACCTGACCTGACTTTAATTATTTATTATGCATATATATATATATATATATATATATATATATATGTATATATATATATATATATATATATATTGGTATGCAAAAAATATATCTAAATGATGTACAACAGTCCCCTCAGAACCTCCCCCAGTGGCAAGTGGAAATATATGAGTGGGCCACAGACCAGCATATACCCCCATGGTTGACTGGAGGTTCCTCTATTGTTTGGGAGTTATGGCTATACCAACACAGCACTATCATGGGCAGTTCTTGCCTGTAGCCATGTGTTGTAACTACTGAATTATTTCCTAATATTCACTGTTAATTTACTCAATCCGGTCCCAACTAAATGGCCTAGGAATATCTAGGAAATTAGATATAATTTTTGGCTTTCTAGTGATGTATTCCAATATGAAAACTTCTCAAAACTCAGTGTGCCATAACCATATTTTTGAACCTGCTACCTAATCCTATACAAAAATCGACCTTGGAAATTGATCCGGGGCTCGAATGAGGTATTTATACACCATAGCCCGATCGAGGTAAGCTCTCCAACCTGTTCATAGACCCTACATATACACAGTACATACACACATGCATCATGCATGCATACATACACACATATGATTGTGTCTACACACATACAATTCTTGTAGGTAAAAACTGCCTGTTATTTTAACTGTCTTGCCTCTTTATTATTATTAGCATCATTGTCATTATTGAAAATAAAATATATAGGCCTACATGTATGATACTGATTAAATAAATGTAGGTCTATCAAATAGCTTGGTCGGGGGAAAGTGGAACAAGTGGGGGCAACGTGGAACACCATTCTACTTTTTTTGTGTGTTTTTTTTTGGTCCATTAGTTGTTTAAGCAGGGGAAATTTCAGTCATAGACAACTGGTCTTCCTCATTCCACTGCTGGTCGATAGAAAGCCCGACCCTACACTTTTACCGACCCAAGGGATTTTTAACCTCCCACACCACATAGACATGGTATGAGAGCAACCAGCCTTTGATGTCCCTGTAAGTTATACACAGCGGTGGAAATCCAAATTGGCAGAGCTGGGGGCACAGGGAATCGAACCGCCAACCCTCAGATTAGGAGTCTAACCTAGAAAAAAGTCAGACACTCTAAAGGATTCACCTGGTACTCGCTGTACTGCAATTACAGGGTGAATCTTTTATCTACATTCTACTTTGCCCCAAACATCCGATAGGCCTATTTTATCAACACTGTACATATACCTAAGGAATATCATCATGCATAGATCATGCATATAGACCCTAGTTTCAGCAACATGAGATAAATAGAAATTCTACAAGATTATAGTGCTTTTGCAGACGATTTATTTTTCAAAAATATTAAGTTAACTGGGTCATGGGGTGAGCTTCTAGCATAAAAACTCTTTGCCCCGTGTTCTGCTTTACCCCGGGTTCCCCTCTGTCTATCTGTCTGTCTGTCTCTCTCTCTATATATATATATATGATGTATAACGAATTATGCGAGTATAAAGATATGTAAGGGAATAATAATTATTATTGTTATATTCCGTGAGACCAACACTGTTCCGCTGGCTCCACCTTTGTCCTCATCGCCTCCACCGGATGTATAATAGTGTCAGTCGCACCGGAGGATATTTAAAAAATATATAGATATAGACAGTCTCTTCACATGCATACATGCACATACATGCACCCATACCCAGATACACGCTTGCATACACACACAGTTATGAACATATATATTATATTTATATATATACCCACATACATATAGATCAATACATATATATGTTTGTGTGTAAATGTTTGTGTGCTATCTATTATGTACTATTAGAATCCCTGACCATAAGAATATTGATAAACTGTAGGATATTTAGGCTACATTTCACAACTTACACAATGGTCACCCACCACAACAAGAGCAAGTAGAGTACCATCTCCCTTCCCGGCACTATTGATTTCGACATGCCTGGTGTAATATATGCAGAATAGACATGCAGGCACGAGAGGAGAACAAAGGAATATGTAAATGAGATGACATCAGAGACAAAGGGTGCCGGCGGTTCAGGACCCTGGACGATGAATAAAGCATTCAGTATCCAGAAGTCAAAGTGTTCAGACGTCATACTTTCACATGGTGTAAGATAAGGACGATGCCGCACGCTAACACACTGCCGGGCCTCAGACAGCCAGGAAAGCTCATCCTCTGCAACAAAGCATGATCAAACTGGAAAACATGGATCAGAGCATATAGCAAATGCCACGGCCGCAGGAGTCGTAACGAAGACGGAACGAGTGCAATGCTGTATCTTTCTTCACATTGTGGGCGAAGAAGCTCAAAAGGTTTTCGCCAACATGTCCATCGCGCTCGCTGAGCAGGACAAGATCGGACCGCTCACGGAGGTGTTTCAAGCATATTGTACCGGCAGACAGGCTAGACCTATAAGTTAGTCAGTTGAAAACTGTAATCACACATGCACACATGTGCATGTTAGTTTAAGTATTGTTTGCTTTCAGAGTCGTTATATTTATATTGTATGTCATACTGGACACTGTGTCATATAGGAGGGTAAGCAGCCAGACATTTTCAAAGGACATAAGTGACTGGGTACAGTTGGACATTGGCTAATCTGTGGTTGAAAGCTAAGTACTTGTAATATTACCTTTTCTTACTGTATTATTGTATTTTAACATGGAAACATGGTGTGACGGTGACGATTTTTGAGATATTGCATATCTCAGAAATACTTTTGAAGGGGGGATGTAATATATGCAGAATAGACATCCAGGCATGAGCGGAGAACAAAGGAATATGTAAATGAGATGACGTCAGAGACAAAGGGTGCCGGCGGTTTAGGACCCTTTAACGGTGAATAAAGCATTCAGTATCCAGAAGTCAAAGTGTTCAGACGTTGTACTTTCACACCTAGCTATGCATTATGCACGTGTAGGCTACATTAGCTCCTTTGAATATAATCACTGTCCTATTATCTGATTGTCTCACTTCCTTTTAAATATGCATAGTAATATATATATATTATATATTACTATCTCGTTGTTAAATATCTGCCGTGTCATTCGAGAATCCAGTTAAGATGTGCTTTGTTTTCTTGTAGGCCACTGCTAAAGTGGGTGGTTTGGCAGAAGTATGGCGTGTCTGTACATCATGGGAGAGGATGAACATCATTGAGTAAGTATGGCCTCTGTTCTTATTGACAGTCCTTAGCCATTGGCATACACACATCAGTTTCAGCTCATCTCAGCTCTTGTTTGAAACATAGAATACCAACTAAAAATATATATATATAATAAATTAATATGTTAATCTTTCTTCCAGCATTGTATTTACATCAATCTAATCAACCCATATTATGCCATCTGCATTTAGATTTAGACAAATCTGGTTACTCAGACTAGTGTTAGAGCCATAGCCAGTGTAGTAAATTACTGATTGTTTTGTGTGGAATTGTATGTTTCTTAGCTCAAAATGTTTAACTATGGCTAGTTTTGTCTTAGATATATTCATCAGATCCTTATAATGCATGTGTGCATCCATATTTATGCTACCTTTTTATGTATTTCTATTAATTTTGAATAAAGTCAAAGCTTTGCCCTACACGTATCGGCAAACTCAATGGCCGTATGCATTTGTTTGTGTGGAATTGTATGTTTCTTAACTCAAAATGCTGAACTATGGTTAGTTTTGTCTTAAATATATTCATTATAACATTATATTGCATGTGTGCATCCATGTTTATGCCAAATTGTTATGTATTTCTATTATTTTGAGAAAAAAAATCAAAGTTTTGCCCTATGCATATCGTCAAACTCAATGGCCGAATGCCTTTGCTTTGCTCTCCACGCCGTTTCCAGTGCATGAGCAGTCGGAATTACGATCTAGTCTATTCAACTTTTGTATCAATTTGAATATCATTGGTGTCACTCGGCCAGGGTTCGAACCCAGGAGTTCGAATCCTACGACCTGCCTGAATGGGAGGTGGACGCTCAAGGCATTCGGCCATTGCGTCTGATTACATATTAAGCTAGGTCAAAAATAAAAAATAAAAACCACCCGCCCGACCCTGATTTTTATTTAAAAAGGACGATCACTAATTTCTTTTTATTTGGCCATATCAATATCTACCCTGGCGTTCGGTGTTACTAGGATAGGGCAGGATGGAGTGGAATGAGGCAGATCGATTGTCCATGATTGAACATTTCCTCTGCTTAATCAATGAATGTAACAAAGCAAATAGTATGCAGTAAAACTAACACAATATCATATCTTCGAATGCAGTCTAAGCGCAGACCCGACAGTCTACACGTTCTGGTCTCTGACGATTGGGATCGGGTTTTCCAACCTGAATCGCTATGGAAACCAGCAGTCTGCCGTCCAACGCTACGGCTCCCTGCAGACACTCACACAGGCCAGACTGTACGTGAGAACCCGCCCTAATATCACACTGAGACACCATATTACATATGTGTAGGCATATGTAATATGGTCCAATGATGCCATGGTATATGTGTGTAGGCATATGTCGCATGGTCCAATGACGCTATTACACATGCATAGGCATATGTATCACGGCCCAATAACACCATTGTAAAGACTAGGACTCGAATCTGTGGTTGTGTAGGCAGGCTATAGTGAAATCAATACAGACAAAGAGAAAGGAAGAGTATAAAATGTAAAGGAAAAGAGAGAGTCAAGCCCTCTGGTTTATTATGTATATGATTACATGGGTTCATTGTAGAGTATCAATCCACCCTTCCCCCCAATGGGAAACAAGCATTCTTGGCCCTACCAATAGGGATCCAGCATTCCTGGTCCCCATGGCTACCAGTGGTCTGCCCACCACCACCAAGCTGTGTGGCCCCCCCCTGGCCACCACCAACCTTGAGCCTGTGTGTGGTGATCCTACCCAGCAGAGGGGGACGGGGTAAGCCCTGAGTGCGGTTACACCCAGCCCTGCCAGCACCACTATGTCTATTTACATCAGACTCAGGCAATACCAGCACTTACATATATATATATACATACATGCGCTTGGTCACGTACACCTGTTTAGTAATAGAACATTTGCATTCCCCCCGATGCCGTAAATTGGAATATTTTACAACGTACTCCGCCCCTCCACTTCTTATCACTTGCACCATGCAGCAAGGAAAGAAGTTGACATCACTATGTTGTCTTCATTTTACCTTTTTGAATCCACCAATCAATAATTAATAATATCTTAATATCTAACATTTTTATTGGATAAGGTTTCTGACTTCGAATAAAAAAATAAAAAAATTATAATCACCGTTTTTTTTTTTTACTAAATGTATTTTATTCAGCGAATAATGTCTTTTGTCAGCGCCAGAGCACTGGTCTTCCGGCCGTTAATTACAATTTGTTGGTACATAAATGACAATATTAGTTGCAATAATAACCACATGAAAAACCTGTTCGATAATAGAAGCATAATATAAATTGACTATTTGTCGTAATAGTAACTGCATGCAATTCCAGTTCAACATATGTATTATGCACTTGGTGAGCATGCATCAATAAATGTACAAGATGACTCTAGAATTGTCTTTAAACACTTCTTTCTTCCTTTGTTTTCTCTCTTCTCTTTTCAAAAAGATATAACATATCTACAATACACATATATATATACTATATTGCAAATATGCAAATCAGTGGATCCAATCACCAATACCAAATGCGGAAACCTGGCCATTTAAATTTTTTTTTTTTTTTATCCCATCACGAGTGTTCCGTTCTGTGTGGCCTAATGATGGGATCGCGGTCTGAGATTGCAGTGGGGACTTACATCATACAGGTTTTATGTCAATTTAAAGGAAAATTTTAGGTAATAGGTTTTGAAAGAAGGTGTAATAGGGGTGGGGTAAGGGCGGGAAGGGGATCAGCATGCAGGGCTGTGTAGTGCATTTGAGAACATTTATATATATATGTATGTACAAGGGTCAGGGCAAGGAAGGCCTTTAGAATACCTATAACCGTGTCAGGGTCTGACAGGCCGGTTGTATTTTCATAAAGTTTTTAAATTCAAGGAGACTTGTGGACTGTCTTGTCCTCACTGGAAGTTTATTCCACAATGTGCCACCTCTGTAAATCGGTGCTTTAGTTAGTTTGTTTGTTAGTGGCATGGGTGTTTTTAGTAGTGTAGCACCGCTCTGTCTGGTTACTCTGTTTGTATGGTCAACATATTGTTCATCATTGGATCTTTTATACATGAGACTGAGGAGATGTGTGTCCCTCCTTTGGCTAAGGTAGCTGACTTGTGCTTTAGCATGCATTTCCTTTACAGACAGCGTTTTCCCTCTGTAGACAGTTCTAAGTGCCCTGTTTTGAATCCTCTGTAATTTGTTTTCTTGTTGTTTTGTCAGCAGTCCATATATTAAATCATTGTAGTCAATTATTGGAAGAATAGTGGCTTTATATAGTAACAGGGCTGTATTCTCGCTCATGTAGTACCTAATTTTTCTGAAAGTTGTCATTTTTTATGGCTATCATTTGAGTAAGTCTTGAGAGTTGTCGATTACCATTTAGTGTAGAATCGAGTGTGGTCCCTAAATATTTGTATGATTCTACCTCATTCAATACTGCATCACCCAAATGTAAATTGATAGGTTGTGCTCTGGATTTTTTTACTTTGGTTGCAAAAATTATGTATTCAGATTTCTTTGCATTAATTGTCAGTTTATTTTCCTTACACCAGATGTTAACCTTAGCTAGTACATCCTCAACTACCTCTGCTGCAGATGCAATGTTTGGGCTATGGACTGTGAGGGCCGCATCATCAGCAAACAGTGTGAACATGGCCTCATTTGTTACCAAGGGCAAGTCATTAATGAATATGAGGAAGAGTAGTGGCCCAAGCGTGGAACCCTGGGGTACTCCAGTTGTAATTGATCTCTCCATTGACTTAGTGCCATTTATTTTTGTAACTTGTTGTCTATTTGATAGATAGTTGGCTATAAATGTACAAGATTTAGGACCAAGTCCTGCCCTTTCAATTTTCCACAGTAAAATGTCATGGTCTATTGTGTCAAAAGCTTTCTTGAAATCAAGAAAAACAGTTATTGTCAGATCTCCTCTATCCATATTAGTCAGCAGTTCATCTAATAAAGTGGCTAGGGCTATTGTGGTTGATTTATCTTTTCTGAAGCCATTTTGCTGTTTGGCAAGGTAGTTGGTGTCTTCCAAGAAGGTTTTTATTTGATCATGGATTATTTGTTCGATGACTTTGCCAGGGAGGGGCAGTATTGATATTGGTCGCAGTTCATTGCATGATTTAGGATTACTTATCTTTGGTATTGGTGTGACAGTAGCTATTTTCCATTTATCTGGGAATATACCTGTTTCAATGACAAGGTTGTAGAGATGCGTAAATTCATTTATTAGGATGCTAATGGCAGTCTTAATGAAGGCTGAATTTATATTCATCATACCAGATGATTTATATGATGAAAGTTCCTCAATCTTGGTGAGTACTTCTTTTCTTGTTGTTTTCTCAAGATTGTATTCATGTTGATTTGCGACTGGGTGATAATTTTGTGGATACTTGGTTTTTTGTTTGAATTTCTTGGCGAGGTTTGCCCCAATGTCTACAAAATAGTTGTTTATTACTTCAGCTAACTGACCATCAGGTACTCGCTCACCTGTGCTGTCGTCTACTATGCTGTTTATCTGTGGTTTGGCTTCTGGTTGAATTTGACTTAGTTCATACCAGAATTTCTTAGGATTCTGGTTGTGCTTTATGGCTTGATCAATGTAGTACATAGATTTCGCTTTCCTCACCTCTGTTCTGGCTTTACTTGTTAAGCATTTTGCTATAAACTGGTCTCCTGGGTCTTTGGTTAGGTCAGCCTTTTGCTTAAAATAATCTCTGTCCTTTTGTAGTTCTATCAGTTCATTGGTGATGTAAACAGCCGTGTTCTCTCTTATTTTTAGTTCAGTCATTGGACAAAGTGTATCTGCTGCCTGGTTGATCATATCTTCTAAAATATCCCAACATTTGTTGGGATCCTGTTCTTCAAATATTGTAGTGGGGTTATAACTCTGCAAGATTGTCCTAAGTGCATCAGTTGAAAAGTTTCTATATGTCCTTCCGCAGTATGCGGTGGTTTTTTGGTTGTTTCTGGGTTTCTTTTTGATAATATAGACTGGCTTATGGTCACTGACATTGTAGTTAAGGACTCCTGCTTGAGTGCAATACTTGATGTTAGTAAAGGCTAAATCGATTGTGGTTGCAGTAGTTCTAGTTGACCTAGTCGGTTTATCTATCAGCTGTTGGAGCTCATGTTCTGAAGCAAATTGATTTATGATTATGGCTGGTAGCTTTCTCTTAGCACTACAGTCTGCATTGAAGTCGCCTATCAGTAGGGTCTCATACTTGTCTATGTCATCTATTTCACTCATCATAATGCTCAATTCCTCAAAGGCCTGTTTAACACTTCCATCTGGTGGTCTGTACACATTTCCAATTAGGATCTTCTTTGAATAAGGCCTTGTTACAAGCACCCATTGTAGTTCCAGCACAGCATTTGAAATATTTTTATCTGCATATCTATTAGAATCTACTTGTAGAGAATTTCGGCAGTAAATTCCTAGTCCACCTCCAGCTTTGGCTTGCCCATTTAGATGTTTTGCTTTTCGATCATACCTAAGGAAGGTGTAGTTTGTTATTGAAGTTAGTTTTTTTTCTATAAGGCTATTGAGCCATGTTTCTGATACTGTGAAAATATCAAGTCCCGATCCTGGCAGATCAATTCTTAATTGCTCTATTTTATGTGTGAGACTACGTACATTTAGGTGTGCTATTTTGAAACCTGGCAGACCCTTCAGTTCGTTCAGAGGAAGCCTGCCCAGCCACTTGTCCCATGCTCATATCCTCTGCACACTGTCCCCCGGTACCCAGGTCCCCCCCGCATTGTCCCAGTCATTCTATTAACCTTTAAAGTTATATGAACAAAATAATAAAACAATCTATATATATATAAATATATATATATATATATCAATCTTTTTTAACACACAAAAAGAACACAAATAAAATCTTCAAAAATGTTTCTGTGAAGATAAATAGCTTATTTAAGCTGAGATGTGCCTAGATGACTTTGGCACCAGTAGTTTCCCTCTTATGATTTTAGAGGGGTTAGCTAGAGTATTCAGTTTGGATATTATCACGTGTCTCTGTAGGTTCTGGGTATTGGTTAGCAAGAAGATTGCAATGGGTAGCAGGGCGTCAACTATATGTCATGCAATTTAGTGTAAGGTACTGCCTGGGTTATAAATCCATGGATTAGTTGATTTCAATGCCCTAACTTTTATGAGGTGCTAGAGGAGAGATGGAAGGGAAACAATATGGAGCTATAGCAAGTTTAGTGATGGACTAACTGGGCATCTATACACATACACATAAACCCCAACCACATCACACACAAAACAACTATCAAAAATATGACACATGCAGTATCTGTCTAAGGCAGGACTAGGTAAGCCCATACACATAATCATGAACACTTTGATATGAACACAGTTGATAAGGAAGCTAGTATGTAGTCCAATATCGGGATAGTATATGGAGTGTTTCTGAGGCAGGACTAGGTAGTCCTATATACAAAATCATGAATACTTCAACTTAAAGGGGTACACCTACTCTCATAGTTATACGAGGAACAGTTGATAAGGAAACCAATACAGTCTAAGTTCAGGGCAGAGTATGCAGTGAATCTCCAATGCAGGACTAGGTAGACCTATGCTCATAACCATGAACACTGGACATTTAATGGGATACCCAGAGTTATACAAGGGACCATTGGCAACAATCATGAGAATGTAGTCTAAGGTCGGGACGGCATAAGTAATATGTGCCTAAGGCAGGACTAGGTAGGCCTATTCTTATCATCATGAGCACCTAAGCTCAAAGGGATGGACCTATATTCATAGTTATACAAGGAACAGTATTCCAGCGAGCTAACATATAATCCAAGACCAGGATGGTATATGCAGTGTGTTTCTAAGGCAGGAATAGCTAAGCCCATACCAATAACAATGAATACTTAAACTTAAAGGGATACACCTACATTCATAGTTATACGAGGAACAGTTGACAAGGAAGCTAACACATAGTCTAAGATTAGTATGGTATATGCAGTGTTTCTAAGGTAGGACTCCGTAAGCCAATGCTCACAGCCATGAACATACAATGTGATACATATACATTCATGGCTATACAAGGAACCATTGGGAAGCAAGCAAGAACCCAGTCTAAGGTCAGGACAGCATAAGCAATATGTGCCTAAGGCAGGACTAGGTAGGCCTATTCTTATAATCATGAACACCCAAGCTCAAGGAATATACCCACATTCAATTACACAAAGAACAGTTGACAAGGAAGTCAGAACACAGTGCAAGATCAGGGTGGCATAGACAGTATGTGTCTAAGGCAGGACTAGATAAGCCCATATTCGTAATCATGAACAATTTGATATGAACAGTTGATAATGTAGCTAGTATGTAGTCCAATATTAGGATGAAGAGCTAAACCCAAAGGGGTACACCTACATTCATAGTTGACAAGGAAGCCAATACAGTCCAAGTTCAGGATGCCGAATGCAGTGAACTTCCAACGCCTGACCAGGCAAGCCTATGCTCATATTCATAACCATGAACACTTAATGGGATACACATATATCCATAGTTACACAAGGAACCATCAAGAAGGTCAGGACGGCACAAGTAATATGTGCCTAAGGCCTAGGTGGGTTCTAGTCGTATAATCTTGAACACCTAAGCTCAAAGAAATACACCCACACTCACAGTCATACAAGGAACAGTCGACAAGGAAGCCAGAACACAGCAAAAGATCAGGACGGCCTAGGCAGTATGTGGCTAAGGCAAGAGTAGGTAAATCTATGCTCATAGTCATGAACACCATTGTCTTCCTTCGCTGTCTGAAGCACAAAAAGCACACATGATACTGGCATCACATACTCATGTTGCTGTACTATCATAGCCCAACATGGTGTCTCAGCTTTGATTAGTGCCTCTGAACTTTACTAGTATCATCTTGAAAACACAAGAGGATATGGGAGAACATGTTCTGCCAAAACAGTCAATCTAGGAGTCAGATTAGGGTGTAGTTCCAGAGTAAGTCTGCATATATTGGATCAGCCTTCAGACTGACGGGAGACTCTAAGGCTCTTGCGCTTAACAGCCAATGCCATACCCAGCTTGTTAAGTCCCTTGTATGATTTATCCCGTACCTCACGACTATGTAGCGTAGCTCCGATCCCGTAGTATGAATTGGAAGTGGCCTCATTTAATGGCATGTCTCCCGTCTCAATCAAATACCCTGCCAGGTGTGGATTCTGATCAAATTTCTTGTTTACAACCAATGCAAGCACTTCATCACGTTTAGCACGCCACTCCGGTGACTCCGTGAGCTGGTCTGCTATGCGCTTGGCCTCCAAAGCTGTTGACACCAGGGCAATCTGTTCAACCCGGTCTCTGTCATCAGCCATTTTGCACTTGATTGTCTGAAACATATGTTCTGCTGTTGGGTATGCAACCCCTTCATGCCACTTACGAAGAATATAAAGCATTTCTGACATTCAATATGATGTTAAAAGATGCATGTGAACAATTTGCGACCATTTTTAGTCTAATCCAACCTCTTTCTAACTCTGAGACACTTCAGACGTCCTTGTGACACTCTAGAGGTTAGTGTTCAGTCTGACAGCATCGACCTTACATTGGTACAAATCGGATTTGGCGTTACTACCACTTAGCTCCACATCGATATGCTTGGCCCACCCATTTCGTCTTTCCGGCTGTCAAACTCGGAGAAACCCAACGACGTCGATGCGTGACAAAACTCTCATGTACATCATGTTTTGTCTAATTTCGCTTCAACCGCAAGCGAATTAATTGTACATGCCGTCCTGATATGACCTTAGATGTTGCTAGGACGTAAAACAACAACAAACAAACAAACAATATCAGTCAAGCCTGAAGAAAAACGTTAGTCGCTTCAGGCGCGTGGCCGTCGACACCCGATAAGAATAGACTCCCGCGCTGAGTGTCTTGATTATTTATAAACCTTTCTGTGTACTCGCGAAAAAGTTACCCCTTCCCGAATAGAAGAACTATATCTGCTATTCGCATTCACTTTTTTTCCAGTGAGTATGATGAGTACGAAAAGAGTACATAGATTAGTAGTCTGGAATAAATTGTCAGGATTTGTAAATTACTATGATTATTATGGTAGTGCATGAATCAAGGTGTTGTGGCATGCGGTCTTGGTCCTTCACGCATCTGTCAAGTAAGACTTTTGGAACTATAAAAGTCAATACATACTCAATGCTGTCTCTCAAGCACTACCATGCAACATCTTTGATTTCTTGCATTCATCTCCACATCCAGAGTTTCACTTCTCCACCTGCTTAGTCTACCCCGAAAACGACCCCAGAGCCCGTAAGTTTTAACCGAGCTCTATGCTCTGGGTTAACAAACCCAGAGCATTTCCGTCATTAGTGTGACAGCTCAGAGGTTTTCCATAAGATAAACAAGTTTCAGCTCGATCAGCTGACTACGACCTCACATCTGCCATGTTACGTAATATGCCAAGTGCACACCTGCACTAGACCTGGCTACAAACAATTAACCTAGATAAATAGAAAGTCAATGGGAAAAGAATTCATCTGTTAATTGTTAGTGTGCCATCACGTTCACCACCGGTGTACGTTTTTCCGTCTATGGCACGATAGAATAACAAGATTTATTTGGTACATGGATGTACACGACAATGTCTATACAACTCCATCCATGTTTATACCATTTCTCCATTTTATACAAATCTTCCATCCTGAAATGTAAGCAGAAGCATCAGTAAGCAAAAGTGTCAACAATCTTACTATAGCAATGCTACTGTGGAGTCTATCCCATCTCCAACATTCTGTAACTCCATTGAATTAGTAAAGTTTATTAGTGGCGCAACTTACGTTACTACGCGCAAACTTTGGCGCAAGTTTAGTTAGGAACATAAACATTTCTTATGACTAAACCTCGTAAACCCTGTCGATTAGTTTGAAAGCTGTCGACTTGCACTATTTTTAGTTCATGCTTTGTATTAGCGCAATGGTAAAGGTATGGCACAATCATTCCCAATTAGTGGCGCTGAACAAAGAATTTGTCCATCCAGCCGAGCCGAAGCACTCCTCCGTCCATGTTTCCGTCGATCCCTCCACGGCGTTCTTTGCTGTGATTGGTCAATTCTGTGGATTACAGTACAACTAGCAACAAGCGGTTCTATTCTACGTGCCTGCTGGCGCGTAAAAGCTCCAGTACCAATATCACGAGAATGTATTATTTTAGGTTTTTGTTTTGTTTTATCAACCAAAAATACATTAGTTCGTTTATCCTGGCCAGAAACAATTGGATCGAATGGCAAAGGTTGTCCTCTACCTTTTACCCTCTCCGTACGAGTTAATCTAGGTGCCAAATCATCCCAACTAATTTTAGAATCAACTATTCAAACCTTTTCCCGATTAACAATTTTTCGATCGTTCTTAGGCCCAACCACGGTTACTACTGAACCCACGTGATCTAACTACTATCTATCCTGGATCATATTTCCTCTCTAAAGGTCCAGATTCATTCACTAATGAAACAACTTTATCACCCGGATTTAATTGAATTGAATTAGCCTTTTTATTCGCACGACCAATATTGTATTTTCGACTTTCCCATCGATTGTCAACTGCCTTATTTAAACCAATAGACAAGTCAT
>JASIRB010004075.1:0-16921 GCA_030323885.1 Branchipolynoe longqiensis
GGGGGTGGAAATAAAAGGTTTTTTATTTTCGCCTCAGAAAGCATACAGGGCATACAGGGTAAACAGGGTAAGAAGTAAATTAATGGAACAATGGATAAAAATAAATGAAGAGTCGGAGACGTAAATATAGGAACAGAGTTCAAATGTCAAAATATAGGAACAGAGTTCAAAAGTCAGTGGAGTGAGGGGGTGCCGAGGAGCCCTCCACCAAAAGTAGGGGAGGGCTCGAGGCGCGCCCGAGGCGGGGGGCCGGGGCGCCCGAGGCGGGGGTCCGGAGGTGAAGGTCTGGGCGGGGAGGGCTGGCGGCGCGCCCGAGGCGGAGCAGGTGGGGCGGGCCGGCCGAGAGGTGGGCCGTGTCGGGGGTCAGGCTCCCTCTGGGGGCGGGGAGTGTCCCGGGCCTGCGTCGACAGGGAGCGGGCGGCCAAAAAGGGGGAGGCCCGCTCCTTGGCGGGATCCGGTGAGGAGGTCCGACGAGGGTCGAGCAGGGGGGCAGCGAAGTCCTCGGGGCTGGATGGGGTGGTGGTCGGGGTCTGGGCGGCGGTGTTGTTGAAGGCGCTGTCGTGAGGATCGGCGGCAGAGGGTTTCTCCTGAGGCTGGGCTGGGATGCGGTCCGAGGTGTGATGCCCGAGGTGATGATCCTCGGCTGGGACTTGGCGGCGCTGCGGTCGATGGTCGCTGGGAGGTTGTCGGCGGGGCTTGCGGGGCTGTCGGCAGTGGTGAGGGTGAGGCGCCGGAGGGGTCCCCCCGGGCCGGCCGGGGGGAGGCCGGCGGATCAAAAATCCGCCGAGGTGGCGGGGGGGGTCTGGCGCTCACGGGTTTGTTTCGTGATGCATTCGGCCTCGCTGTGCATGGTGAGGAGGCGCCTCACATTGGCGCAGTATGCGCAGGCGTGACGGCGCATGTCCCCCGCCTCACCGTGGGCCTCCCCGAGGCGGGCCCGATCGCACGAGGCGGGGGCGCGGTTCCAGGCCGGGCAGGGGGCCCCGTGGGTCTCCCTGTCGTAGGTGGCGCGGGCGTCAGCGTGGGGTCAGGGGAGGTGGGCGCCTCGGTGGAGAGGGTCGGGTAGGCGGGCAGGGGCGGCGGTGGCTTGGTCCTCGGGCATGGCCAGGCAGTCTAGCCTCATGAGGTTGAGGGCTACCGGGTCATGGCAGCCCTGGGGGAGGGTTCCGTCCTCGATGGCGGTAAACAGGGTCTCTGAGTACCGGCGGACGGTTGCCCAGGGGTAGACGAGGTTGTCCCGGCAGACTGCTAGGTGGTGGTGGTGGAGTCCCTGGGCGGAGTGGGCGGGGAAGTCGAGATGGTCGATGAGGGTGAGGAGGGCGAGGGTATATTCGTCCTTTGTCGCCTCTCCCCTCTTCACCGGCTTTCTCTCGGCCCCTCGTTTGACCAGGTCCGAGGGGAAGATGTAGTTGGCCGGGATCCCTTGGCGCCTCACGGAGTGGCGCGCCTCGGCGGATGCCAGTATCTCCCGGACGGCGTCGGCCGCGGAGGCGGGGCTGTGGCGGATGGCCTCCTCGGGGTAGGCCGGCGAGGTGGCGGGTGGTGGTTGACTGGAGAGGTGACGGTACCTCTCGTACTCCGGGTGCGCGGCCCCGGGGAGGGACGCCTGAGGCGGCGGCGGGGGCCGGGCTGTAGTGGCGGTAGGTGCCCGAGGCGTCGGGGCGGCCTGGCGCCTCGGGGGAGATGAGGGGATCCCCGGGCGGGTCCCCCGGTCTCCAGGGAGTCGATCCGGGCGTGGAGGTCGGCCGTCGCCTGGCGCGCCTCGGCGGCGGAGTGCTGTTGGTCGAGCTGCATACGCTGGAGCGCCTCCAGCAGTGTCGACATCTCGGGGCCCGAGGTGCGGCCCGAGGGCGCCGCGGGGGACGCCGGGGCGTAGGCCGGGGAGTCGCCCCGGCCGGGTGCTGGAGAGGGCCCCGGGGTGCCGGGGGCGGCCCGGGATCCCTTCCGTCGTCCTTTTCCTCGAGGCATCCTGAGGCTGAGCTGGGGCAGAGGTCCGAGGTGGAGTAGCCAAGTTGAAGAAGGAGAGAGCTGGGAGAGGCGGGAGGGCGAGTGCCTGAGGGAGGCCAGGGGGCGGCCTTATAAGGGGAGAGGGAGGGGCGACAGCAGGTGAGTGTGAAAGCTGCCGGCCCGGGGGAGGGCGACAGGTGGCGAGCAGCGGCGTCGGGTGAGGCGTGAGCGCCGCGCGACGCGGAGGGCGGGGGAGGGGGCGGCGCGCCGCACCGTCTGCCGAGGTGAGAAAGCAGCGCGACAGCGCGGGGGGGGGGGGAGGGTCTCTTCCTCTCCTCGCATCAAACGTAATGCTTCGCATTACGACCAAACTCGATGACTGCATGTCCACTGCAGCAACGCAGAACGTGTCATCGAACAGGCTATCATGACCTACTTTGGCGCTATGCGCCCTGGACAACATGTCTGCAAAAAACATCAAAGAGCCCTTCACATGACATAACTGAATATTGTAATTCTGCAATCGCATTCTCTGCATTTTAGCCGAAAGTTTATGTATTGGTTTCTGCATTATCGCCACCAACGGCTTGTGGTCCGTCTGAATTTGAACTTCTTTGCCAAAGATATACTCATGAAACCTTTGGCATCCGAAACATATGGCAGGCATTTCCTTTTCTATAGTGGCATAACCACACTGCGCCGAGTTAAGCGCACGAGATGCGAGTGCGATCGGTTTATCCTCTTGCATTAACACAGCCACTAAACCTGACTGACAAGCATCCACCTGAATCACAATAGGTTTCTTAGCATTGTAGTATGACAACACAGGAGCAGTTCTTAACTTCTCCTTCAACTTATCAAACGCGCCCTGCTGTTCGGCTTGCCAGTGCCACGCCACGTCCTTAGCTAGGAGCGTGCGTAGTGGTTTGGCTATCTCGGACATGTTGGGTATGAACTTGTGCACATATCCAACCATGCCCAGGAACCTTTGGACGCCTTGTCTGTCACGTGGCTCTGGCATGTCAACTATTGCTTGTTTTCTGTCTGGATCAGGCTTCACACCCTGCTGGGTAAGTTGATGACCTACATACTTTACTGTAGTCCTACATAACAACGATTTAGCGTCATTTAACTTAGATTAACCAACCTAGCTCGGTCCAACACAGCTCGGAGCCGCTCGTTGTGCTCCTCAACCGTTGACCAATATACCAAAATGTCGTCTGTGACTATCCCAATAAGGGGTATATCGCCCATGACACGGTGCATTTCCTGAATAAAAATGTCACCGGCTGTTTTGATGCCAAAAGGCAAGCGGGTATACCTGTACCGGCCCCACGGAGCATTAAATGTGCACAAACGTGAACTTTCGTCATCAAGTTCTATCTGCCAATACCCTGTCTTTGCATCCAAAACTGAAAAATACTTTGCATCGGCCGTTCTGGCAATAATTTCATCAATAGTTTTGGTAGGGAAAGGCCCTCTCTTTATCGCTTTGTTCAACTTAGTCGGATCCAGACTAATCCTAATCTTGTTTTTTTTTTTTACGATAGTAATAGAATTAACCCACTCGGTAGGTTCATCCTGTTCCACTATGACACCTAATTCTATCACACGATCAAGCTCACTACATACTTTACTCTGAATGGCAAACGGGATCCGTCTAGGCGGATCAATGACAGGTTGAACAGACTTATCAACATGAATGGCAGCCTTTGCTTTAATCAACCCCAAACCCTGAAACACATCTTTGTATTCGCTTACCAGCTTCTCCGCCCCAGCGCTGGAACTGTTCGTCGGTGTGGAAATGTTCATTGGTTTGGCAATGTTCGTCGGCTTGGATATGTTCGTCGGTACAGAGCTGTGCACCTCATCCACCCGCGCCAGCAGGTTCAACGTCACACAAGCCTGCTTGCCCAAGATAGGCTGACAATCCGGCACCACCTGGAACCTAAGCACTCGTCATGGACGTCCAGCAGTGCCTCTCCATCAGGCGTGATCCGATGACCGGAGAACGTCACCAACGAACATCTGGTGTTCGTCAGTCGCCCCGGAGCAACTCTGTCGAACACGAACCTCGGCAGCACGTTCGCCTCCGAACCGGTGTCAAGCTTAAACTTGACAGGACAACCGTTCATCCGAACGATTGCATGCCACAGCTCGGCATCCCGACCAGCACCGTGGTCGACGGCCCCGACAAACAGATCCGTTGCCAGCACATTGACTTCCGCCGGATCCGGGTCTTGCTCAGCATTGTGAGGGTCGGGCGCTTCGATGTTAAGTTTGTTGACTCTGCCCAGTCTGCTCCTACAGACCTTCCTTTCCTTTCGCTGGGCAGACTCCCCGGCGGTGCTCATATCCACAGTTCTGGCAGCGGATCTTGAACTCTCCTGCACCGGCGCCGCCAGCAATCCAAGATGGCGATTTCCAAGATGGCGTCGCCGATGACCGAACCGCCGGTGCACCGGTATGCGCATTAGCATAATTTCGAATGAAATCAATCTCCTTACTTTCAACATCTGATTTGGTGTCCTCCAACAGATCTGAACTGAACTCACTCATTTCACACATACTTATGCATTTTACCAACGTTAACTCCGTAGTTTGAAGCAATTTGTTCCGTAAGTTCACATTCTTTACGCCAGCCACAATTCGATCGCGCAACAGCGACTCCTCCACCGTACCATACTCACAATCTTTCACTTTGTCTCTTAACGCCGTGATGTATGTAGCCATATTCTCTGACGCTTGATTATGTGAATTGAATTTGTAACGTGTGATAATGATACTGCACTTCCTGACACAGTAAACTCTAAATGCTTCTGTTAGCGGTATGATCTTGTCTTGATCAGCGAGAGCCAAATTCATATTGGCGAAGACCTTCTGCGCCTCCTTGCCAGCAACATGAAGAAAGATGCAGCATTGCACTCGTTCTGTCTTCAATATGACACCTGCCGCAGTGGCGTATATATCATATGCTCTGATCCATGTTTTCGAGTTCGATCTCGCGTTGTTGCTGAGGACAAGCTGACCAGGCGGCCGCAAACCCGGCAGTGTATTAGCGGGCGGCATTCTTCCTCATCTGACACCATGTGAAAGTACAACGTCTGAACACTTTGACTTATGGATACTGAATGGTTTATTCACGGCCTAGGGCATGCTTGACCCGCCGGCTAAACTTTCCATGACGTCATCTCATTAGCATATTCCTTTGTCTCAAAGACTGCATCTCATTAGCATATATTAACCACAGTTCTATACGTCTACTACGCATATATCACACCAGCTATCGACTTTACAAGTGGCCCAACGGCGTTTGCCATGTATAGCAGCATACACCACTGTTGGCCCAACGGTGACCCAACGGTGGCCCAATGGTGGCCCAACGGTGGCCCAACGGTGGCCACGCCGCCGGGCCAATGGTGGCAAACCACCATCGGGCCGACGTTGTTTTGTCCACTGACCCGATGTCGGGCCAACAGTGGCAAGCCACCCATACCAGCATATGCCACTGTTGGCCCGACGGTGGCCTGGCGGCGTTTGCCTCCCATAGCAGCATACACCACTGGTGGCCCAACGGTGGCCGCACTGTCAGATAACGCAGAGCCCATATAGGGTCCATATGGGTTACATTGTGTGCCCCAAACAGGAATCTCTGGATACCACATGTGTCACAAAGCATTTACCACAGATGGCACTGGAGGAGTAAACTCCAATTAAAAAAAATCAGTTTAATATCATAGAGGTGCATGCACCTCATATTAGATATTAAGATGATAAGACACTAATCTTGGCTAAAAAGCTAAGCAAAGAAGTGATGACTGTTAAATTTGACTTTGGGGGTGGTTTGTAACCTTACGACGGTTACTGGTTGCAGAACTGCAACATTTATAGAGAGGATCCAATAAATCGGCTCAATCTTTGGTTGAAAATTAAACTTCAGTAGGGAGTGTTGTAGAAGCTGGGAACATCTTTACAACATTGTAATGGCGAAGTGTTGAGGCGGCCCCGAATCTCTTCGGTCCGGCGCTAGTTGATCGGTAGTTGGCACTTGTATCCAGTCGACAGCAGCAAGGGTTTCGAGGAAGGGCAGGTAAAGATGGGTTCAGCAGTGGTTCCAGCAACGAGAACAAAGTGAGAAACGTAAAGGTACAGGGCCCCACCCAAGCACACAACTCCCCTGGTCAGGGGGAGGAGTATGCCTGGGAGAAAAAAAAAAGGGTAGAGTATAGGAAAGAGAAATGAGGAGAGTTGAGTCAAAGGACAGTGTCTATTTGCTCTATGGTGGCCAACCAGCAAGCCATAGACATGGACAGAGTAAGAGTAGAAAATGAAATGCTGGCAAGCTCCCCCTCCTGGAACTCTTTTCAGTTATGTATTGTATAACGAGTTATGCTCATATTATTTAGGCTGCAGGGCTTTAATATCCCCTTCGCATAGGGCTGGTGGGTGCTGTGCCACCTGTACTCAACCCGTCCCGTGCCCCGTGCCACAGGAGAGTATCCAATCAGGTGCAAGCTGCCCGGGTGTGGCGACTTCAGGCGGCGCGGTCGCTATCAGGTATCCATTCGACTGGAAATTTGACTTGGTGCAGATGTGCACCGCGAGCTCCCCTTACACACGTGGAACGAGGGTGAAACGCGGGTCGCCGCAAAACACAGTCATGGGACTGAATAATTGCCAGGCGTGTGGGGACGAGTATGAACTGCCTCGTGGAAGTAAATGCAAGGTGGTGAAGGCTAAGGTTGGTCATAAGACAGTGAAGGCTGAGCCGGCAGAGGAATATCAGTTAGTTACTGAGAGTATGGACGAGGACACGGCTGATAGTATGCTAAAAATGTCATTATCGGACGTGGGGGAGGTAAAACGGCATGCACATATGATAGTGCCGATGAAAGTGGAACCGGATGCAGAGGAACTGGAGTTGAGAAGGATGCTGGAAGCTCGAGTGCTTTCGCATAGGAAGGCCGAGTTGAAGGCCGCATTGAAAAAGGAAATCGCGGTGGAGGGATGAGCGATGCGGACGCCCGCAAAAGCGCCGAAAGGAAAAAAGACGAAAAGGAAGGAAAAGAAATCCAGCAAAAAGAAGGATGTGGCGAGTAGTGATTCGGACGACAGTCCAGCCGACCCGTCCTCATCGTCGTCGTCATCCACGGACTCATCGGATTCGGATGACGACAGGGATAGCAGCCGGGATCGTAGGAGGTGTAGGAAGAAAAAGAAAAGTAAGTTCTCCCTTGCTCGTTACACAAAAGGGAAAAAGAACATGAGACGACTTACGTTTAACGAGTTGCTGTACACCGGTTTTTTGTGGGGCATCAAGGGATCAACCAAGGCAAATATGGATGTGGAGGAACTAAAGGGTTACATGGGACATCTAGCATACATGACGGTGCACTCTACCACTAACAATTACACCGACGAAGCCTACAGGGGCTACGATGCAGCAGTGCGGGAGAAAGCAAAGGAGAAGGGAGTTAGAGCTTTCAAAATGGGGGAAAACGGTTTGTCACTATTGCACTTCAATATGGATAACTCACGCTCCAATAAAACAGTAACCACTAAAAGTCGGGGCGGCATGGCAAAACCTCACATCGACACCATAAGGAATGGCGTGACTAAGCTGAAAGGGTTGTGCTTTGGCCATAATTACAATAAAGACGGTTGTGCATGGGACAAATGTGAGTGGGACCATAATTGTTTGTCGTGCAAAAGTAAAAATCACATAGTAGATGCTTGTCCAAACAAAAAGTATTGACTTGAACCGCTGGGCTACTGCGGGCTTGGGGTAGGGAGTGTGGACAGCAATCTCATAGGGGGGAGTGGTCCGCGTCAAGCTGCTACCAATACAAGCCAGGCCCGCATGTCGCCCAAGGTGTGTGATGAGAGCGGTTGGGGTATCGGCCACGGCATCGGCCCAACGGCTACTTCTGAGGCGGGGATTAGTGCGTTTGATGTCACCTCATGACCGTTGGGGGAATTGCCCCCCACCCCCCAACCGGGGTGGGCCTTGTGATCGGGGTGAAACCGGCGAGTTTCAAATTGGCAGGGACCTCGTGAGTGAGGCTGCCCAACACAGCGCAAGCAACAACACGGGGATCCGTAAAACGCGGCACAGTGACGGTGCCTGGGGTGGCCGCACCTCAGGGCGCTTTGGCATCAATCACCCGCAACTAAAGGAACGCAATGAGGACTGGTTGCGGGTGGTGGGCCGTGACCCTAATAAGGACAGGACGGGGTTGAAGTGTACCTTGTTGGCTATCGACCGAGATGACACACACTCGGTGCGAACGTTTCATAGATATTTTTGAAAATTGCATAAACGGTTGTTGTAGTTGTATCTATTTGATCGGTGGTGTTCGTGCACAAATAAAACCATGTCATGTATATGCTGAATGCTTCTGCCGCAGTGATGTAGATTCAAGCAAGCTGGAACTATATTCTCGGGGGGGTTTGTTTCGGTTTCAGAGTCATTGATAGTGAATGTGACAGCACTTATCATAAGGAAAACTATGGTTCTATCACTATGCGGATGCCACCAAGCTAACGCGCTCGGTCCAGGTTAAAGCCTACCTGGAATTTTGTGAGGTATTTGCGGGGATGATATCGCCATATCCATGTCAGTCTGATCAAGTTTGTATGTACATGTCGTATCTGGCTCGGTGTATGTGTTATAGCTCGATAAAACAATATCTGAGCGCCTTAAGCAATCACCTAAAAGACCTAGGTTGTTCCCAGATAGACTACAAAAACCATCGGGTGTGGAAGTGCATGTCGGGCATTAGAAGGTCACTGGGGGACGCCCCCAAGCAGGCGCCCCCCCCTATTGCCACACCAATCGTTAAAACTGTTCTCCATAATGCGGCTAACACCGGGCCATGTGCCGCTGCACAGAGCCATCCTACTGTCATTTCGGGCACTACTAAGGAAGTGTCATGTATCAGACTCGGACTCATCCTTACTCAGAGTGGACTTCACCTTCTACAGGTGGGGGATGGTGATCAGGGTAAGGAAATCAAAAACAATACAGTATGGTGAGAGAACGCACTTAATTCCCATTTCACATGTAGTGAACCCGTCACTGTGTGCCGTATACTGGGTACGCAGGCATTTTGCAGATATGGCCTCGCCACCATAGGGCCAAGCATTCAGGATCCCCAAGGGGGGGTTCAATCCCGATGCCATACAGCTTCTATCTGGGGTCGCTGAAATTGCTTTGTGGGTGGGTGGGTCTACAGCCGGAAGCTTTTACTACCCATAGTCTGCGCAAAGGGGGTGCTACTTTTCTTAGAAGGTGTGGAGCATCCATATTAGAAATAAAGGAAAGGGGGGACTGGAAATCAGATGCAGTGTTCGAATACCTGCAGGCCCCTATGGAACAGAGACTGGCCTCCGACTTCAGAGTAGCGGTTATGTTGTTGGGAGGGCTGAGGTAATCTCTAGTTTGGGTGGGTTTGGGCCTTTCGAGGTTCAGCCAGAGATATTCTCATCCAACTATTATCTGTGTGTGTCGTTGTCTATCTGCAAGAATATAAATAATGTATTGTATAACGAGCTATGCCCATATTATTTAGGCTGCAGGGCTTTAATATCACCTGCCCGTGTAGGGGTGGTGGGTGCTGTGCGCCTGTACTCACCCAGCTGGGGCGCCCCGTGCCACAGGAGAGCATCCAATCAGGTGCAAGCTGCCCGAGTGAGGCAACTTCGGGTGGCACGGTCACTATCAGGTATCCATTCGACCAGAAATTTGACTTTATATTGTTATTCTTTAAGCTATGTTAATAAACGGAGGGGCCTTTCGAGGTTCAGCCAGAGATATTCTCATCCAACTATTATCTGTGTGTGTCATTGTCTATCCGCAAGAATATAAATAAGGAGCAGCAATGCTGGCGGAGAGGAGATAGAGAGAGGTGTGGACAGAGTGCGGTCCGGATAGCAAGTGTCGTCTCGACTGTTATGAGCACTGGCAGACATTTGTAACTTCAAACTCTCTACTGACCTGTTCCGAAAGCAACCGTATTACACCTCACCTATAGTTGTTAGGTAAGCACATTTTAACATCCTTCTCAACCATATCTTTTTACCGCTTGATGGATGGGGGAGGCTCTGTACTTGCCTGTCTATTGGCATATTTTTTTTTCTCTCATGCGTCGACATACATTACCACTATGTCGGACCGACGCTACACTTAAAGGCCCTGTCACACCTCACCGGATTGAGGAACTGGACAGAAACCGGACACTGTCCGGTGAAATACAGCAATGTATGGTGTATATACGGTTGGCGCTTGGCGTGTCCGTTCTCTGTCCGGTGGTGTCCGGTGGGAAGTTTTGAACATGCACAAAACTTGTACCGGACACAACCGGACTGATGTGTATGGTTGGTGTCCGGTTTAAGTCTGTTTAGTCCATTTTGTCCGTTTCATGTCCGATACCCATCTGTTACATCACCGGTTTGCTTCCTGCAGAGTCCATTGAAGGTGTTGCAGGAATTCGGTCAATTTATGTTTTTGGCGCGTGCATCATCAGTCCGGTATGTGCCCGTTTGACATTCGGTTGTCGTCCGGTTATCTTCCGGTTATCGTCCGGTGGCTATCCGTTCATGTCCATTTCATGTCCGTTTCATGTCCATTCATCCATCATCTGTTGACGTGATAGCGCAACATTTCGACACACTTAAAGTGTCTGTCACACCTTACTGGTGTGGCAGTTTCAGCCGTGGGCCAGTTTCAGCTGTGTGCGTACCGTCAAACTCAAGGCATTGTCAATGGTCGTGAGTCACTAACCTTATAAATTTAATATAATGTTTTTGGTAAAGATGTTTTCTATATGTGTACCAAGCGATTTGTTTCTAGGTGGTGTGGTTTTAGAGATATTTCACTTTTCCTGGATTTTCTGTATGAAGATTGCTCACCACCATTGACAATGCCTTGAGTTTGACGATACGCACAGTGCAAAACATTAGTTTTATTCAAAATTAATAGAAATCAAGAACCCTAACCTTAGAAATTTAATATGATGTTTTTGGTAAAGATGTTTTCTATATGAGTACCAAGCGATTTGTTAATAGGTGGTGTGGTTTTAGAGATATTTCACTTTTTCTGTATTTTCTATATGAAGATTGCTCGACTATTGACAATGCCTTGAGTTTGAGGATGCGCACAGCTGAAACTGGTGCATGGCTGAAACCGCCACACCGGATTGAGTACTGGACACAACCGGAAAAGAATTTTCTAGCCCGTTGGTGTGTGCTATCAAAATGTACCGAAATGTGTCGAAATGTTGCAAAGGCATCCGGAATTAACGGATGCTAAACGGAGAGGGAACGTACATTAACGAATAGCCACCGGACGATAACCGGACGACAACCAAATGTCAAACGGACTGACCGAACATTAACGAATGTCACAGATGCGCAAAAAAAAACCCGACGGACCAAATTCCCCCAATACCATCAATGGACTCTGCAGGAAGCAAACCGGAGAGGTAAAGCGCCTGTCACACCTTACCGGACTGAGTACCGGACACCACCGGACAAAGAATTGTCTAGTCTGGTGCTCTACGGTACACAAAATGTATCAAAATGTATCGAAATGGAGCATAATTGGGTCAATTGCCGCCGGACAACCGGACAAGTACGTACATGTACCATACATATACCGGACGAGTACCGGACGAGAACCGGACGAGAACCGGACGAGAACCGGACGGACCGACCATCAACCGGACACATACTGGACTGTATCTTTTTGATTTTCTTGGTATTGTAGTGGGGGTGATGAAAATCGGAAATATTGTGCACAGAACGGGACTCAAACCCACATCTCTTTGCATTCCAGGCCAGGGTGCTAACCATTAACCACCTAGGAACGCCTCCCTGTCTACGTAGTTAGGTCAGTGCCGACTACTACAGTATATATATATTTTATTGACGTTCTCACCACCGGACAATTCCGAAAGCAAACCGGACACCAACAGATGGGTACCAGACACGTACGGATGGGTACCGGACCTGAACCGGACAAACCGGACACCAACCGGACACCAACCGGACATGTCAGTCGGGTGGGGTCCGGTAGAAGTTTTGTGCAAAACTTGTACCGGACACCGCCGGACACCACCGGACACCGCCGGATGGGTACGGACATCGCCGTACACAACCGGACAGTGTCCGGTTCCCCAGTCCAGTAAGGTGTGACTGGGCCTTAACGGATGGATAGCGGACAAAACGGACTAAACAGACTTAAAACGGACACCAACCGTACACGTCAGTCCGGCGGTGTCCGGTACAAGTTTTGTGCATGGTCAAAACTTCCCACCGTACACACCGGACACCACCAGACAGATAACGGACACGCCAGATATAAACGGTAAATTGCCGTAATTCACCGGACAGTGTCCGGTTTCTGTCCGGTTCCTCAATCAGGTGATGCCAAAGAGCGGCGGTCCACCACCGACGACCCGACGGTGGCAAATATGTGCAAAAAGAATGGCAAAAAGCGGCGGACCACCACTGTCAGCCCGACAGTGGCCCGACGGTAGAAAATGTGTGCAAAAAGAATGGCAAAAAGTGGCGGACCACCACCGTCGGCCTGACAGTGGCCCAACGGTGGCAAATATGTAAAAAGAATGGCAAAGAGGGGCGGACCACCACCGACGGCGGCCCAACGTTGGCAAATATGTAAAAAGAATGCAAAGAGTGGAGGACCACCACTGATGGCCCAACGGTGGCAAATATGTAAAAAGAATGGCAAAGAGCGGCGGACCAGCACCGATGGCCCGACGGTGGCCCAATGGTGGAAAATGTGTGCAAAAAAAATGGCAAAAAGCGGTGGACCACCACCGTCGGCCCGACGGTGGCCAGACGGTGGCAAATATGTAAAAAGAATGGCAAAGAGCGGCGGACCACTACCGTCGGTCCGACGGTGGCCCGACGCTGGAAAATATGTGCAAAAATAATGGCAAAGAGCGGCGGGCCACCACCATCGCCCCAACGGCGGCCCGACGGTGGAAAATATGTGGCGACGGTGCGACCAATAGCCAACGTCGGCCCGATGCCTCTGTGCTATCTGGGTGGGAGTTGGCATATATCTATGCTGCATATATCGCATTCGTATGCCGCATACCACGTATATGGAATCTTCCGATCAGTGTAAATGCGAATGCTGCTGTGTTTGCCATAGAAAAGAACAATAACTTTGACTTTCCTTCACAAATTTGGAGCAATAAACCTAAAAAATGTCATGGGTATCTTTTGTTGTTGTCTTTGTTTGTATAACGACCGCCCAGCACAAAAGGTAGACATCGGCTATTGGGGCTCGGCATGGCTATGGGTAGATAACAGATTCACCTAGTACACAGGTGAACGATAACGTAGTCTAAATGCGGGCGAAAATAGCTTTAGTATGGAACAGGAAGTGGAATCCCTGGTTACAGTATTAAATGGCTATTTATACCGGCACACAGTTGGTGAAATGAAATGGAAGAGAATGCAAAAAGACAAGATGGCGGCCATAGAACGCCGTCGATTTCACCTTTAAGTTCTATTAAACTATATGTATTTTTATATTTTTCAACTCAAAGGTAGCGGGGAAATAATTGTTGCTTCTTAGATTGTGAAATTAGGCTCTCATTTCATTTTCCAGCTTTTTCGACAGCTTTTATATAGGGTTGGTTTACACCCGTGTACTGCAAGTACAGGGTGAATCATTTATCTAGGCCATGGGTATCTATGCCGCATACCACATACCGCATTCGCAGGCCGCATCCTGCGTATATGGAATCTTATCTTCAGTGAGCAAGTGTTGGATAGGTGTGTCTAAAATATATTCATTAATATAAATAAGCTATGCTTAGGACCGACCCCCCCATATAACTACAGCAAAGTATTTTATGATTGCTCGTGATTTTTTTTACTCCACTCGCGGTGTTCGACTTGAAATTCGGGTGATCCGAGTCGCGGTCGTGATAATCGAATACGGCCGTCATTTCCGAGGAATAAGCCACTAATCGTGGGTTAGTCATGGTCATCGTTTCGAGGCTATATCGACAATAATTAAATGTCACTAATTTTCTTCAAAATCATCAACTAGGACCTTTAGCAATGTTCTGGTGCAATATCAAAATCATATTTCAATATCACCTATTTGGTGCAGAATCGTGGGTTAGTCATGGTCATCGTTTCGAGGCTATATCGACAATAATTCAATGTCACTAATTTTCTTCAAAATCATCAACTAGGACCTTTAGCAATGTTCTGGTGCAATATCAAAATCATATTTCAATATCACCTATTTCGTGCAGAATCGTGGGTTAGTCATGGTCATCGTTTCGAGGCTATATCGACAATAATTCAATGTCACTAATTTTCTTCAAAATCATCAACTAGGACCTTTAGCAATGTTCTGGTGCAATATCAAAATCATATTTCAATATCACCTATTTCGTGCAGAATCGTGGGTTAGTCATGGTCATCGTTTCGAGGCTATATCGACAATAATTCAATGTCACTAATTTTCTTCAAATTCATCAACTAGGACCTTTAGCAATGTTCTGGTGATATATCCAAATCATATTTCAATATCACCTATTTCGTGCAGAATCGTGGGTTAGTCATGGTCATCGTTTCGAGGCTATATCGACAATAATTCAATGTCACTAATTTTCTTCAAAATCATCAACTAGGACCTTTAGCAATGTTCTGGTGCAATATCAAAATCATATTTCAATATCACCTATTTCGTGCAGAATCGTGGGTTAGTCATGGTCATCGTTTCGAGGCTATATCGACAATAATTCAATGTCACTAATTTTCTTCAAAATCATCAACTAGGACCTTTAGCAATGTTCTGGTGCAATATCAAAATCATATTTCAATATCACCTATTTGGTGCAGAATCGTGGGTTAGTCATGGTCATCGTTTCGAGGCTATATCGACAATAATTCAATGTCACTAATTTAGTGAAAATTAGTGACATTGAATTATGGTCGATTTAGCCTCGAAACGATGACCATGACTAACCCACGATTCTGCACCAAATAGAAACGATGACGAGCATTCGAGCGCTCGAGCGTTCGAGCGCTCGAGCGTTCGAGCGTTCGAGCGTTCGATCGCTCGAGCGTTCGAGCGCGCGAGCGCTCGAGCTTTCGAGCCTTCGAGCTTTCGAGCGCTCGAGCGTTCGAGCGCTTGACCCTTCGAGCCCGCTCGAGCGTTCGAGCCTTCGATCTTTCGAGCGTTCGAGCGCTCGAGCGTTCGAGCGCTCGAGCGTTCGAGGGCTCGAGCGTTCGAGCACTCGAGCGCTCGAGCATTCGAGCGCTCGAGCGTTCGAGCGCTCGAGCATTCGAGCACTCGAGCTTTCGAGCGTTCGAGCATTCGAGAGCTCGAGAGCTCGAGCGTTGGAGCACTCGAGCGTTGGAGCGCTCGAGCATTGGAGCGCTCAAGCATTGGAGCGCTCGAGCGTTGGAGCGCTCGAGCGTTGGAGCGCTCGAGCGCTCGAGCGTTCGAGCGTTGGAGCGCTCGAGCGTTGGAGCGCTCGAGCGTTGGAGCGCTCGAGCGTTCGAGCGCTCGAGTGTTCGAGCGCTCAGCGTTCGGAGCTCGATGCGTTTCGAGCGCTCGAGCGTTCGAGCGCTCGAGCATTCGGCGCTCGAGCGTTCGAGCGCTCAAGCGTTCGAACGCTCGAGCGCTCAAACGCTCGAGCGCTCAAACGCTCGAGCGCTCGAACGTTCGAGCGCTCGAACGCTCGAATGCTCGAGCGCTCGAACGCTCGAGCGCTCGAACGCTCGAGCGCTCGAATGCTCGAGCGCTCGAACGCTCGAGCGCTCGAACGCTCGAGCGCTCGAACGCTCGAACGCTCGAGCGCTCGAACGCTCGAGCGCTCGAATGCTCGAAAGCTCGAAGGCTCGAACGCTCGAGCGCTCGAACGCTCGAGCGCTCGAACGCTCGAGCGCTCGAACGCTCCAGCGCTCGAACGCTCGAGCGCTCGAACGCTCGAGCGCTCGAAAGCTCGAGCGCTCGAATGCTCGAGCGCTCGAAAGCTCGAAGGCTCGAACGCTCGAGCGCTCGAACGCTCGAGCGCTCGAACGCTCGAGCGCTCGAACGCTCGAAAGCTCGAAGGCTCGAACGCTCGAGCGCTCGAACGCTCGAGCGCTCGAACGCTCGAGCGCTCGAAAGCTCGAGCGCTCGAACGCTCGAACGCTCGAGCCTCAACCTCGAAGCGCTCGAATGCTCGAGCGCTCGAGCGCTCGAACGCTCGAGCGCTCGAACGCTCGAACGCTCGAACGCTCGAGCGCTCGAACGCTCGAACGCTCGAAGGCTCGAACGCTCGAGCGCTCGAAAGCTCGAAGGCTCGAAGGCTCGAGTGCTCGAGCGCTCGAATGCTCGAACGCTCGAGCGCTCGAGCGCTCGAACGCTCGAGCGCTCGAACGCTCGAGCGCTCGAACGCTCGAAAGCTCGAAGGCTCGAATGCTCGAGCGGGCTCGAAGGGTCAAGCGCTCGAACGCTCAAGCGCTCGAAAGCTCGAAGGCTCGAACGCTCGAGCGCTCGAAAGCTCGAAGGCTCGAACGCTCCAGCGCTCGAAAGTTCGCAGGCTCGAACGCTCGAGTGCTCGAACGCTCGAACGCTCGAAAGCTCGAAGGCTCGAATGCTCGAGCGGGCTCGAAGGGTCAAGCGCTCGAACGCTCGAGCGCTCGAAAGCTCGAAGGCTCGAATGCTCGAGTGCTCGAACGCTCGAGCGTTCAAACGCTCGAGCGCTCCAACGCTCCAACGCTCGAACGCTCCAGCGCTCGAACGCTCCAGCGCTCGAAAGCTCGAGCGCTCGAAAGCTCGAAGGCTCGAATGCTCGAGCACTCGAAAGCTCGAAGGCTCGAACGCTTGAGCGCTCGAACGCTCGAGCGCTCGAACGCTCGAAGGCTCGAACGCTCGAGCGCTCGAAAGCTTGAAGGCTCGAAGGCTCGAGCGCTCGAGCGCTCGAATGCTCGA
>JASIRB010004153.1:0-19895 GCA_030323885.1 Branchipolynoe longqiensis
CTATTTGGTTCAGAATCGTGGGTTAGTCATGGTCATCGTTTCGAGGCTATATCGACAATAATTCAATGTCACTAATTTTCTTCAAAATCATCAACTAGGACCTTTAGCAATGTTCTGGTGCAATATCAAAATCATATTTCAATATCACCTATTCGGTGCAGAATCGTTTGTTAGTCATGGTCATCGTTTTGAGGCTATTTCGACAATAATTCAATGTCACTAATTTTCTTCAAAATCATGAACTAGGACCTTTAGCAATGTTCTGGTGCAATATCAAAATCATATTTCAATATCACCTATTTCGTGCAGAATCGTGGGTTAGTCATGGTCATCGTTTCGAGGCTATATCGACAATAATTCATTGTCACTAATTTTCTTCAAAATCATCAACTAGGACCTTTAGCAATGTTCTGGTGCAATATCAAAATCATATTTCAATATCACCTATTTCGTGCAGAATCGTGGGTTAGTCATGGTCATCGTTTCGAGGCTATATCGACAATAATTCAATGTCACTAATTTTCTTCAAAATCATCAACTAGGACCTTTAGCAATGTTCTGGTGCAATATCAAATCATATTTCAATATTACCTATTTCATGCAGAATCGTGGGTTAGTCATGGTCATCGTTTCGAGGCTATATCGACAATAATTCAATGTCACTAATTTTCTTCAAAATCATCAACTAGGACCTTTAGCAATGTTCTGGTGCAATATCAAAATCATATTTCAATATCACCTATTTCGTGCAGAATCGTGGGTTAGTCATGGTCATCGTTTCGAGGCTATATCGACAATAATTCAATGTCACTAATTTTCTTCAAAATCATCAACTAGGACCTTTAGCAATGTTCTGGTGCAATATCAAAATCATATTTCAATATCACCTATTTGGTGCAGAATCGTGGGTTAGTCATGGTCATCGTTTCGAGGCTATATCGACAATAATTCAATGTCACTAATTTTCTTCAAAATCATCAACTAGGACCTTTAGCAATGTTCTGGTGCAATATCAAAATCATATTTCAATATCACCTATTTGGTGCAGAATCGTGGGTTAGTCATGGTCATCGTTTCGAGGCTATATCGACAATAATTCAATGTCACTAATTTTCTTCAAAATCATCAACTAGGACCTTTAGCAATGTTCTGGTGCAATATCAAAATCATATTTCAATATCACCTATTTGGTGCAGAATCGTGGGTTAGTCATGGTCATCGTTTCGAGGCTATATCGACAATAATTCAATGTCACTAATTTTCTTCAAAATCATCAACTAGGACCTTTAGCAATGTTCTGGTGCAATATCAAAATCATATTTCAATATCACCTATTTCGTGCAGAATCGTGGGTTAGTCATGGTCATCGTTTCGAGGCTATATCGACAATAATTCAATGTCACTAATTTTCTTCAAAATCATCAACTAGGACCTTTAGCAATGTTCTGGTGCAATATCAAAATCATATTTCAATATCACCTATTTGGTGCAGAATCGTGGGTTAGTCATGGTCATCGTTTCGAGGCTATATCGACAATAATTCAATGTCACTAATTTTCTTCAAAATCATCAACTAGGACCTTTAGCAATGTTCTGGTGCAATATCAAAATCATATTTCAATATCACCTATTTGGTGCAGAATCGTGGGTTAGTCATGGTCATCGTTTCGAGGCTATATCGACAATAATTCAATGTCACTAATTTTCTTCAAAATCATCAACTAGGACCTTTAGCAATGTTCTGGTGCAATATCAAAATCATATTTCAATTTCACCTATTCGGTGCAGAATCGTTTGTTGGTCATGGTCATCGTTTTGAGCCTATATCGACAATATTTCAATGTCACTAATTTTCTTCAAAATCATCAACTAGGACCTTTAGCAATGTTCTGGTGCAATATCAAAATCATATTTCAATTTAACCTATTCGGATCAGAATCGTTCGTTTGACATGGTCATCGTTTCGAGGCTGTATCGACAATATTTCAATGTCACTAATTTTCTTCAAAATCATTAATTAGGACCTTTTGCAATGTTCTGGTGCAATATCAAAATCATATTTCAATTTCAGCTATTCGGTGCAGAATCGTTTGTTGGTCATGGTCATCGTTTTGAGCCTATTTCGACAATATTTCAATGTCACTAATTTTTTTCGAAATCATCAACTAGGACCTTTAGCAATGTTCTGGTGCAATATCAAAATCATATTTCAATATCCCCTATTTGGTGCAGAATCGTGGGTTAGTCATGGTCATCGTTTCGAGGCTATATCGACAATAATTCAATGTCACTAATTTTCTTCAAAATCATCAACTAGGACCTTTAGCAATGTTCTGGTGCAATATCAAAATCATATTTCAATATCACCTATTTGGTGCAGAATCGTGGGTTAGTCATGGTCATCGTTTCGAGGCTATATCGACAATAATTCAATGTCACTAATTTCTTCAAAATCATCAACTAGGACCTTTAGCAATGTTCTGGTGCAATATCAAAATCATATTTCAATATCACCTATTTGGTGCAGAATCGTGGGTTAGTCATGGTCATCGTTTCGAGGCTATATCGACAATAATTCAATGTCACTAATTTTCTTCAAAATCATCAACTAGGACCTTTAGCAATGTTCTGGTGCAATATCAAAATCATATTTCAATATCACCTATTTCGTGCAGAATCGTGGGTTAGTCATGGTCATCGTTTCGAGGCTATATCGACAATAATTCAATGTCACTAATTTTCTTCAAAATCATCAACTAGGACCTTTAGCAATGTTCTGGTGCAATATCAAAATCATATTTCAATATCACCTATTTGGTGCAGAATCGTGGGTTAGTCATGGTCATCGTTTCGAGGCTATATCGACAATAATTCAATGTCACTAATTTTCTTCAAAATCATCAACTAGGACCTTTAGCAATGTTCTGGTGCAATATCAAAATCATATTTCAATATCACCTATTTCGTGCAGAATCGTGGGTTAGTCATGGTCATCGTTTCGAGGCTATATCGACAATAATTCAATGTCACTAATTTTCTTCAAAATCATCAACTAGGACCTTTAGCAATGTTCTGGTGCAATATCAAAATCATATTTCAATATCACCTATTTGGTGCAGAATCGTGGGTTAGTCATGGTCATCGTTTCGAGGCTATATCGACAATAATTCAATGTCACTAATTTTCTTCAAAATCATCAACTAGGACCTTTAGCAATGTTCTGGTGCAATATCAAAATCATATTTCAATATCACCTATTTGGTGCAGAATCGTGGGTTAGTCATGGTCATCGTTTCGAGGCTATATCGACAATAATTCAATGTCACTAATTTTCTTCAAAATCATCAACTAGGACCTTTAGAAATGTTCTGGTGCAATATCAAAATCATATTTCAATATCACCTATTTCGTGCAGAATCGTGGGTTAGTCATGGTCATCGTTTCGAGGCTATATCGACAATAATTCAATGTCACTAATTTTCTTCAAAATCATCAACTAGGACCTTTAGCAATGTTCTGGTGCAATATCAAAATCATATTTCAATATCACCTATTTGGTGCAGAATCGTGGGTTAGTCATGGTCATCGTTTCGAGGCTATATCGACAATAATTCAATGTCACTAATTTTCTTCAAAATCATCAACTAGGACCTTTAGCAATGTTCTGGTGCAATATCAAAATCATATTTCAATTTCACCTATTTGGTGCAGAATCGTTCGTTTGTCATGGTCATCGTTTCGAGTCTATATCGACAATATTTCAATACTAATTTTCTTCAAAATCATCAACTAGGATCTTTAGCAATGTTCTGGTGCAATATCAAAATCATATTTCAATTTCACCTATTCAGTGCAGAATCATTCATTTGTCATGGTCATCGTTTCGAGGCTGTATCGACAATATTTCAATGTCACTAATTTTCTTCAAAATCATCAACTAGACCGTTTAGCAATGTTTTGGTGCAATATCAAAATCATATTTCAATTTCACCTATTCGGTGCAGAATCGTTTGTTGGTCATGGTCATCGTTTTGAGCCTATATCCACAATATTTCAATGTCACTAATTTTCTTCAAAATCATCAACTAGGACCTTTAGCAATGTTCTGGTGCAATATCAAAATCATATTTCAATTTAACCTATTCGGATCAGAATCGTTCGTTTGACATGGTCATCGTTTCGAGGCTGTATCGACAATATTTCGATGTCACTAATTTTCTTCAAAATCATTAATTAGGACCTTTAGCAATGTTCTGGTGCAATATCAAAATCATATTTCAATTTCAGCTATTCGGTGCAGAATCGTTCATTTGTCATGGTCATCGTTTCGAGGCTATATCGACAATATTTCAATGTCACTAATTTTCTTCAAAATCATCAACTAGGACCTTTAGCAATGTTCTGGTGCAATATCAAAATCATATTTCAATTTCACCTCTTCGGTGCAGAATCGTTCGTTTGTCATGGTCATTGTTTCAAGGCTATGTCGACAATATTTCAATGTCACTAATTTTCTTCAAAATCATCAACTAGAACCTTTAGCAATGTTTTGGTGCAATATCAAAATCATATTTCAATTTCACCTATTCGGTGCAGAATCGTTTGTTGGTCATGGTCATCGTTTTGAGCCTATATCGACAATATTTCAATGTCACTAATTTTCTTCAAAATCATCAACTAGGACCTTTAGCAATGTTCTGGTGCAATATCAAAATCATATTTCAATTTAACCTATTCGGTTCAGAATCGTTCGTTTGACATGGTCATCGTTTCGAGGCTATATCGACAATATTTCAATGTCACTAATTTTCTTCAAAATCATCAACTAGAACCTTTAGCAATGTTTTGGTGCAATATCAAAATCATATTTCAATTTCACCTATTCGGTGCAGAATCGTTTGTTGGTCATGGTCATCGTTTTGAGCCTATATCGACAATATTTCAATGTCACTAATTTTCTTCAAAATCATCAACTAGGACCTTTAGCAATGTTCTGGTGCAATATCAAAATCATATTTCAATTTAACCTATTCGGATCAGAATCGTTCGTTTGACATGGTCATCGTTTCGAGGCTGTATCGACAATATTTCGATGTCACTAATTTTCTTCAAAATCATTAATTAGGACCTTTAGCAATGTTCTAGTGCAATATCAAAATCATATTTCAATTTCAGCTATTCGGTGCGGAATCGTTCATTTGTCATGGTCATCGTTTCGAGGCTATATCGACAATATTTCAATGTCACTAATTTTCTTCAAAATCATCAACTGGACCCTTTAGCAATGTCTTGGTGCAATATCAAAATCATATTTCAATTTCACCTATTCGGTGCAGAATCGTTTGTTGGTCATGGTCATCGTTTTGAGCCTATATCGACAATATTTCAATGTCACTAATTTTCTTCAAAATCATCAACTAGGACCTTTAAGCAATGTTCTGGTGCAATATCAAAATCATATTTCAATTTAACCTATTCGGATCAGAATCGTTCGTTTGACATGGTCATCGTTTCGAGGCTGTATCGACAATATTTCAATGTCACTAATTTTCTTCAAAATCATTAATTAGGACCTTTTGCAATGTTCTGGTGCAATATCAAAATCATATTTCAATTTCAGCTATTCGGTGCAGAATCGTATGTTGGTCATGGTCATCGTTTTGAGCCTATATCGACAATATTTCAATGTCACTAATTTTCTTCGAAATCATCAACTAGGACCTTTAGCAATGTTCTGGTGCAATATCAAAATCATATTTCAATTTAACCTATTCGGTTCAGAATCGTTCGTTTGACATGGTCATCGTTTCGAGGCTATATCGACAATATTTCAATGTCACTAATTTTCTTCAAAATCATCAACTAGGACCTTTAGCAATGTTCTGGTGCAATATCAAAATCATATTTCAATGTCACCTCTTTGGTGCAGAATCGTTCGTTTGTCATGATCATCGTTTTGAGGCTATATCGACAATATTTTAATGTCACTAATTTTCTTCAAAATCATTAATTAGGACCTTTAGGAATGTTCTCGTGCAATATCAAAATCATATTTCAATTTCAGCTATTCGTTGCAGAATCGTTTCTTGGTCATGGTCATCGTTTTGAGCCTATATCGACAATATTTCAATGTCACTAATTTTCTTCAAAATCATCAACCAGGATGGTTTCGAGGCTATATCGACAATATGTCAATGTCACTAATTTTCTTCAAGATCATCAACTAGGACCTTTAGCAATGTTCTGGTGCAATATCAAAATCATATTTCAATTTAACCTATTCGGATCAGAATCGTTCGTTTGTCATGGTCATCGTTTCGAGGCTATATCGACAATAATTCAATGTCACTAATTTTCTTCAAAATCATCAACTAGGACCTTTACCAATGTTCTGGTGCAATATCCAAATCATATTTCAATATCACCTATTTCGTGCACAATCGTTGGTTAGTCATGGTCATCGTTTCGAGGCTATATCGACAATAATTCAATGTCACTAATTTTCTTCAAAATCATCAACTAGGACCTTTAGCAATGTTCTGGTGCAATATCAAAATCATATTTCAATATCACCTATTCGGTGCAGAATCGTGGGTTAGTCATGGTCATCGTTTCGAGGCTATATCGACAATAATTCAATGTCACTAATTTTCTTCAAAATCATCAACTAGGACCTTTAGCAATGTTCTGGTGCAATATCAAAATCATATTTCAATTTCACCTCTTTGGTGCAGAATCGTTCATTTGTCATGGTCATTGTTTCAAGGCTATATCGACAGTATTTCAATGTCTTTAGCAATGTTCTGGTGCAATATCAAAATCATATTTCAATTTCACCTCTTTGGTGCAGAATCGTTCGTTTGTCATGATCATCGTTTTGAGGCTATTTCGACAATATTTTAATGTCACTAATTTTCTTCAAAATCATTAAGTAGGACCTTCAGCAATGTTCTGGTGCAATATCAAAATCATATTTCAATTTAACCTATTCGGTTCAGAATCTTTCCTTTGTCATGGTCATCGTTTCGAGGCTATATCGACAATAATTCAATGTCACTAATTTTCTTCAAAATCATCAACTAGGACCTTTAGCAATGTTCTGGTGCAATATCAAAATCATATTTCAATATCACCTATTTGGTGCAGAATCGTCATGGTCATCGTTTCGAGGCTATATCGACAATAATTCAATGTCACTAATTTTCTTCAAAATCATCAACTAGGACCTTTAGCAATGTTCTGGTGCAATATCAAAATCATATTTCAATATCACCTATTTGGTGCAGAATCGTTGGTTAGTCATGGTCATCGTTTCGAGGCTATATCGACAATAATTCAATGTCACTAATTTTCTTCAAAATCATTAATTAGGACCTTTAGGAATGTTCTGGTGCAATATCAAAATCATATTTCAATATCAGCTATTTGTTGCAGAATCGTGGGTTAGTCATGGTCATCGTTTTGAGGCTATATCGACAATAATTCAATGTCACTAATTTTCTTCAAAATCATCAGCTAGGACCTTTAGCAATGTTCTGGTGCAATATCAAAATCATATTTCAATTTAACCTATTCGGTTCAGAATCGTTCATTTGACATGGTCATCGTTTCGAGGCTATATCGACAATATTTCAATGGCTCTAATTTTCTTCAAAATCATCAACTAGGATCTTTAGCAATGTTCTGGTGCAATATCAAAATCATATTTCAATATCACCTATTTGGTGCAGAATCGTGGGTTAGTCATGGTCATCGTTTCGAGGCTATATCGACAATATTCAATGTCACTAATTTTCTTCAAAATCATCAACTAGGACCTTTAGCAATGTTCTGGTGCAATATCAAAATCATATTTCAATTTCACCTATTCGGTGCAGAATCGGTCGTTTGTCATGGTCATCGTTTTGAGTCTATATCGACAATATTTCAATACTAATTTTCTTCAAAATCATCAACTAGGATCTTTACCAATGTTCTGGTGCAATATCAAAATCATATTTCAATTTCACCTATTTGGTGCGGAATCGTTTATTGGTCATGGTCATCTTTTCGAGCCTATATCGACAATATTTCATTGTCACTAATTCACAACACTTGGACAAATGACGATAATTCAAATATAAAGAACAAATCATTTATTCATTCAAGGAATCATATCAGTAATCATGCCACTGGGGCGAACAGAAGGCTGGCTCCGAAACAAGGTGTCACTGTGGTGGACACCTGAAGGCGGCTGGCACCTTGAACTTTAATGTTTACTCATAAGGAAAATGCATTTCCCCATTTAATGTTCACACTGGTTGTCGAGTCAGTGCCTGGAGCGAGATAGATAACAACATCAGCAATCAACAATCACGAGATAATCAAAACCTCAGCACTTAACCCAACATTGAGGAAAGTGCTGAGGGTGCTTTTGAGATATGCGTATTGGTCAGGTATTTTTGTACCGCATTGCTAGACCATGAGCCGGCCTGTTTCAAGTCATGTAAGGGCAAGTTGGCCTCGAGGCAAGCCTGAGCGGCTCCTCTTCTCAGGCTGTGTAATGTGTAATCTGTCTGTTCTGGCATTCCCACTGATGCCGCAATGTTCAGAACTCTGACGAGAGCTCGGGCGGATAACTAGTCTCCGGAAGGGAGGACAAATGCTGGTGAGGCCCTAGGGAGGGCTGCTTCACTCGTATAGTTATTCCAGGCCGTCAGTGGGCGACAGATAGAGGAAGGCTTCGCGGGAAGTGAAAATCTGAGGGGAGGGCTAGCCCTGGAGGGTGTCTTAGAGGAGTGAAACTCTACTACCAAGGAGTCGTGTGCAGGATGAACAATAGCGTGTGAGGGCCAATCTCAGACTCTGAGTTTGCCATCAGATTACTCTTCCTTACTAGTGTCATATAACCTATCACTAAAGTGGCAATAACAACTGAGGCGGCCTCACCTAATCATTTAAGGAACGCAATTATTCGCGTCAATTCAGATGGCGACAGGGGCATGGCACGGTGAACTACATGAAGGGAGTCATGTAACAGGCCTCTCTTAATTGTCTGCAACTCTTACGACTGAAAGATTGCAGGGGATGAAATCAATGGGCCAATGCATGTTTTTACCGAGCTCATATAATTTTCAGCTGAGCCCGGAGCTCTGAGCCTGACTGCAAGGTATGACCTCAACTCTAGAATGTCATATAATGTCGGATTAAGAGGAGACATGCCATGCTCCAGACAGAACCTGACGTAGGCCCGCACATGTATCCTCCTGTTTCTGCGTGTCCCATCTGCCAAAGCTGACGCGTACATGGAGACTAGCCATTGGTGCTCGGCTATGGAGTAGCCTGTGGTGGTAAAAAAGCAAAAAAATAAAAAGGATTACTAGACATCAACTCCTCACAGCTGAAAATCAATCAGATCAAGCCCAGGACTGATTGAGATATTTTCCAACCCCCTCTTTGCTATCTGTTCAACTACTCTCACGCTTGCTGCATCATTTAAAGGAGCTCTACTCAAGGCATCTGCGAATACCAATTCAGCACCTGGCTTATGCTTAACCACAAGATCGCAATTGTTCTTGGCAGCTATCAACCATAGCTGTCGAGCACATGCGCAAAGGAACAGGTCCCTTCCAGAGCCGGAGGAGAGCACTTGCTGAGATGTTAGGTTATCAGTATTCACTACGATCACGAGCTCATGAGGATGCGGAGGGAGAAGACAGGAAAGGGCCACTACCAAGTTGAAAGCCTCCAATTGCGCTATTATCAGAATTGCAATCCTGACCTCTTCAGAGTAGAGTACCAAGTAACCTTTCTGTTGTGAGAAAGCCCCTCCTGCCTCTAACGTCGAATCACATTCTATCACCCAGCTAGGAGGCGGCCTTGGCGGGAGGAGAATGACACTATTGCATGTGGAGGTAAAACTTATAAACCAGTCTAGGTCTTTCAGGATCAAAAGGGAGAAAGGATGTTGACCTACCTACACTACGAGCAGCACGCTGGGCCGCGAGAACCCTGTTCATGAAACGTATAGCTGGTTTCACACACTTTGCTAGATGTTGCAACTTGCCAGCCAAGCTCTGCAACTGTTTCCTAGAAGCTGTCTTCATTAACTTCCACTCACCACACTCGTCCAACACCTCCATTATTTTCTCCTGCGGCAGCGTTACAGTCAGCTCTAGCGTGTCAATTGCAAATCCCAACCATACTAACTTTTGTACCGGAGAGAAACATTTCTCGAGAGCCAAGGGTTTACCAAGGTTTTGCATTAACTGAGAGAAGCAATCAAATGCTTCAATCGCTCTTTCTTTGGAGACTTCCGCACCCACAAAATCGTCTATATAGCATAGTGAGAAAAAAAAACGGATCCTCATCAGCCAGACAACCGCTCTAGTCATCCGTGCACAGGACAATGCGACACCGGCATAGTCAGTGGGTCATCGCCCCCCCCCCCCCCAAACCCCCAAACCCCCACCCCCACCGAGGGAGGCGACCACAAGTGGCATAGTGGAAGGAGCGCGACCTCTAACACATACCTGAGGTGTTACTGGCGATTGAATATGTGCAACACCTGGGGCCATATGCAGGAGTCGGTGATAGCGAGCCAAAACGGTGGTAAGCGGGAATTTCCCGGTTAGCGCTGAAAAGTTGGTATGCACGAGTCAGTGATAGGCCTAGCACCAAAAGCTTAAATGAGGTTAGGGTAACCCTGATCCATAGGTGGTTTAAGGTTGGTGTTAGGCACCGATTAGGCCCAGATCCGGACAGAGGAAGACCGAGACGAATGTGGGAGGAAAGGAAGGGTTTATTTTTTCTAAGGAGGTACATAGGAAGTTTTACAATCTGAGTCGAGCAATGTTAGTCCACCTGGTCAATGTGCGAGGAAGGTGTAAGGGAAACCTGGGAGCCTGAGGAGGTAGGCCCGGGAGCCGACCCCCACGAAGTGGCAATAAAAAAGAGGGTGGGTGGGCGTGGAGGAAACAAGCCTGGAGTCTTGCTGGAGCCCGAATGCAGGTCAAGGGGGGGGGGGAGGGTGAGGGTGTCTCGGGCTTCCCCCGCCGGATCAACCACAATTCGGAAATGATGGGCCGATCCGGACAGAGGAAGACCGAGACGAATGTGGGAGGAAAGGAAGGGTTTATTTTTTCTAAGGAGGTACATAGGAAGTTTTACAATCTGAGTCTAGCAATGTTAGTCCACCTGGTCAATGTCCGAGGAAGGTGTAAGGGAAACCTGGGAGCCTGAGGAGGTAGGCCCGGGAGCCGACCCAAAACACAGCGCTAAGGTTCTCGGGGCTGCCGCCGTCACCTGCCTGGGGACGTAGGCGTGGACGGCGTCAGACTCCCAGGTCCCCTGGGCCATTGTCCATGTTGCCGGAAACATGCATAATTCAAAATACCTGGCTACGGGCTTGATATGATAAGTAACATAGATACCGTTCGGAGCACGCGTTGCTATGGTGGACCGAATTGTGATCCCCCACTTTTTCCGGTAGTATTCCCATCGTAGCTTCAGTTTTCTTACCTGGCACCGTCATGAACGTACTGATACTGCTTGAGTTTTGAAGAATTGTTAAACTACGCTGAAGATGCCAAAATAAAATCTGTTAGTAAGGTAAGTATTCCAAGGCTTTGTTGGAGGTCAATGAGTCCTTCCGGGTGTCAAAGTATGGGTGGTTTTCCCGCAGGTCTTCCTCTTGTTTGACAGGCGCGTGTCGACCGCGCAGTTACAAATGGAGGAGCTGGACTCGGTTCCACCAGTGCCATCGACGTCAAGTGATACAGGGATGTTGACACTTGGTAATATAGCTACGTTACTGGATGTGAAGCTGAAATCATCTCAAGAGCCGTTGTTAGATCGTATCTGCCGGCTGGAGGAGTCATATCGACATGGAGGACAATTTCTGGGCAGATCGGACGAACCTCCGATTTCCAATGATGACGTGACGGAAGATTCACTTGTGACAGTTCCTCGCACTGGCGAGGTATCGGAGGTTCGTTCGAGCAGAGTGTGCACTGGGGAAACGAGTGTGCACGCGACAAAAGGTAAAGTGTGTCTTAATAATTGTTGTGGCCATCGAGCATGTAAGCGAGCATCTTCAGATTTGGATGGTGATACGGACAGTGATGGCTCAATGATGAGGGAACTAATTCATTATGCGGGTAAGAAGGCAAGAAAAGCAAAAACTTTTAAATTAGTTCCGCATAAGTATGTAATCAGAAATGAAAAGAAAGGAAAAGTACAGCAAGGTGAATCAACTTGGTTCGAATATTTGGCGGCGATTAGGCGCATGGTAAAGCGTGGTGACGTTCCAGTGTCCTGGGAAAAACATTTGGAGGAGCATGTTGACACTATTTTGGACATGGCTCAAAATTACTCCTGGCGTACGTGCCTCACATACAGTGAACAAATCTTCAACATGGTGGCGGATAAAAGGTTACCGGGAGGTTGGGAGGATCAAGGCAAAATTGTAGAAGTTAGACGAGATGTATGTGGTCTTGGAAAACGGATCGATAATACTGTGAATGCTACTGCCTGGTCGAGTGCAACTGAATACAAAAAAGGGGTGGATACTCGCCCATGTATTATTTGGAACCGTGGAGGTTCATGTGGACACACTGGTGACCATGGTGAAGGAAGTAATAAATTTAGTCATATTTGCTCTTACTGTGCGTTTAAATTGAGGAAGAAGCATACACATAAAGAAATCGATTGTAAAACTAAACAACATGCAAAAGACAACGTTGGGGATGAATCATCTACTCGTGCAAAGCATTTTTAATTGGCAGCTGGTCTGGGGCTGCGTGTGCGGTTGAGAATGTGCGTGTATCTTCGGAGCAAGTTCAATGTGTCAAGTCTGACTCTACAGATGGCGCCATCGCACAGTCGTCGTCTCTTAACCCAGTCGACACTGGCCGGAGTGAGTTCAATGCGGTGGCTCTGACGGTGGCGTGTCGGCCTGTTAATAACTCGATTGTGTCTGATCAGATTAGTTCCACGGAATGTTCTACTTTGCTGGTTGATGAATATAATAATGCTAGTGAGGTATTGGATTCTGAGGGTACACTACCGACACTTTCAAGTCCCCTGGGGAACATCGTTAGAGGAAATTCAGTAAATTTGTGTAAAAGACAGCTTGCGCCATCTAATGTATTATCAAAGAACTGTAAGTTCCAAAAACTTCAAATTGGTGGTGGCACTAATGGTGTTCAAGGAAATAGGGTTAATCAAAGTAACGATTCTTGTCAAATGGCACGGGAGAGAACAAAGATACATTATAAATGGTTTAATAAATCAAAGCGCAAGTTAGTCAATATTGATTGTGAACCTAGATATGTGACTGACATCGAGTTTAAAAACATAGGTACGGCGACACATCAGGCACCATTGACGGTGATTCCGGCACCGACTGGGTTCGTTGGATGCGGTTGTCCTAGTAACGGCCAAACAGTGGATGCTAGTGCCCGTCACACGGGTTTTAAACTACCGTTAGCAGATAGTTTGAATATTGGACTACACCCTTTGGACAGATTCGGTACTTGCTTGTCAGCAAAGTCGAATATGAACGATACAAACTGTGTAACAGTGCTTGACTCTGAATTGAACAACAATGAACTAAATGAGATTGGCCCAGCCGCCGACTTAATTAAAATTTCTCCTTGCATTGTATCTCAATCTTCTCATTTCGTTACTCCAGATACTATGTTTCATGTTCCTGTTTGTTATGATTGTTCTGGTACGTTGAAGAATGAGATAGAATGTTGTTCTATTTCCACGGATCTAGCGAGTCCACATTGTATTCTTGGTAATACTGACCTTGATAATGTTACAATTATCAGGAGTTCGGCTTCGAACTCACCAAACTGTTTAGTTAATAAAAAGGATCGAAATACTGGTAGTATCGATCCACCTAGTAGTATAATTGAAAGTTCTGAAAAAGTTTGCTCTGCTGACAGTGTTGATTCCGTTCATGGATTGTTAAAATTTAATAATGTTCCGCAAAATGCTAATTGTGTTGATGTTAATGTTTTGTTAGATCCACAAATCTATGGTAATAATGTTGTTGGGTTCTGTGATAAGTCACCACTAGATTGCCTCCCGTTTGTGTTGGAAAAGTGGCCAACGTTAGTTGAAAATTGTACAATGTCTGTTCCCTATGCTGATATTTTTAGTAAAGTCAGAACTTCTGGAATGCCTAATTATTTGTCGGCTAAGGTTCCTGTCCCTTCAGGTTTAATTATTAAAAACTGGAGAGATTTATTATTAGGATATGAAGACAAGGAACTAGTATCATTTTTAGAATTTGGTTGGCCAGCCAACTTTACTGGATCAGTTGTACCAACCCCAACGTTGAGTAATCATGCTCGTTCTAAGGAAGATTTGTTTTGGATTGATAATTACGTTGCTACTGAATTACTTCATGGTGCTTTGTTGGGTCCTTTTGATGATCCGCCCTTTTGTCCATGGGCACAAATTAGCCCTATTATGACCCGCCCCAAGAAAAATACTGATGAACGGAGAATAATAGTCGATCTTAGTTACCCACAGGGGCGTAGTGTAAATTCTGGAATTAATAAGGGTTTTTATCAAGGGAAGCCGTATAAATATAATCTCCCCACTATAATGTCCTTAGCTAAGGAGGTTACAAAATTGGGTAAAAGTTGTTTTATGTGGTCAATTGATCTGGCAAGGGCTTATAGACAGTTACGGACGTGCCCTTTAAGTGTACCGTTGTTTGGTATTAAAGTTAATGAAAAAATTTATTTCGATATTGCTCCACCGTTCGGGTGTCGAACATCGAGTATGGCTTGTGCTCGCACGACATCTGCTGTGGTTTATTTGATGAGAAAAATGGGGTTTTTTGCTTTATGTTTTCTGGATGATTTTGTGGGGGTGGAGGATTCATTGGTTAAAGCACAAAAGGCGTATGATTATGTCCTAAAATTGACTGCATGTTTAGGCTTAAAATTATCGTTTAAAAAATGTGTCCCTCCTACACAAACTTTAATTTGGTTAGGTTATGAGATAAATTCAAAAGAATTATTTGTACGTATTCCGGATAACAAGCTATTAGATATTTTATGGGAATGTAAAAAGTGGATCGTGGGTAAACAAGTTACGCGTAAAAATGTGCAGAGGCTGGTAGGTAGGTTACAATTTATTTCTAAGTGTGTCATGTCTGCACGTGTTTTTATGAATAGAATTCTAGAATTTCTCAGGAATACACCATTTATAGGAAAGGTTAAAGTTACAGATATGTTAATTAGAGATATAGCTTGGTTTTTGCATTACTCAGAAGGTCATAATAAGCTAGTTTTGTTGCATCATAGCCCTAGCAAGAAGTGGATCATCGAATGTGATTCTTCATTACGCGGTGGAGGCGCGTTCAGTCCAACACATTACTATTCTGAGATGTATTCTTCAAAATATTTAACAAATGAATTTCATATTGCACAGCTAGAAGCTGTGAATTTGGTAGTTGCTTTAAAAAATTTGTCTCCACCTGATCCACATGATTATCGTATTGTAATAAACACGGATAATGCTGCTTCCCAACAGGTGTTATCTACTGGTGCTGGGAAGGATCCGGTATTATGCGCTTGTGCTCGCGAAATTTTGAGGTTTGCAGCCACGTATTCTTGCGACGTACAAGTTGTCCATAAACCTGGAAAAGACCTGGTATTAGCAGATGCTCTAAGTAGGTTGTTCTTGGATAATAAATTTAAAATAATTGCTGATAAATTATGTCAGCAAAAGTTATTAACTAAAGTACATGTTTCTTTTAATGAGCAGGTCCTCGATGTTGCTTTATGAACAGGGCCGCTGCATATTGATAATTCTTTTTTTTGCCTTTATCAATTTGCAGAGAGTAGACGGGCGTTAGTACATAGGATAGGTGTGTACTTCTCAGCAGGATTAGCAGCAGGGACTTGGAGAAATAAAAGGGTACAGTTTAGGGAGTATCTAATGTTTTGCAAGAATATTGGTGACAATCCTAAGAGGCCCAAAATGAAGACGGTAATGTTGTATGCTTTATATTTAAATGATAACCTAAAGACAGAAGGAGCGATTAAGAATTATATGAGTAGAGCAAGGACGTGGATAAGATTAATGAAAGGAGATACTGAATCATTTGATTGTTATGCTATGACTGTAATTAAAGCCGGGATTTGTAAACTTATGCAACGTGTGCAGTGTTATTATAATTATTATGCTTAGCCTTAGCGCTGATATAACTTATATGGTTGAATAAAGCATGGCAAGCATTAATGTCATCATAAGAATTACTATCCTGAAACCAGGCACATGTTGACTCAATAAGTTCATAACCATTCAATTTTTTTACTTGCTTTCTCTCACACGTGTGGTGCTTCAGCGTCCACTTACGTTGACGCCTCCTCTCCCTACTCGGTGTTCTACTTCCCGAACTTGATGAAGAAGACCTGCGACGACGGTGACACCGGTGCGCGCGACCCGCCTTGCTCCTACCCCTTTCTGCCGACACGTCCAACACCCGGAGTTCTTCCTCGACCATGGTCCTCTGCCTCTCTAACGCTGCTACCCGCTTCCGCCTTTCCAGCAATTCGACTTGCGACTTCAGCGCGGCCTCGTCCGCCGACAGGGTGTCTTCTAACACTGCTGCCGTCGCGCCACGCACCTCCGCTTTAACTTCAGTCGCCATTTTTCCTACTTGTTTCAACTGCTGCTCAGGCACAGGGTGTGCACGGGTTGCACGCTTTGTAGATGCTGATAACCTCATAGGACACAATTCATTGACCGGCAACACGTGCTTCTGACCACACGGCCCGCAGTAGTCAGTTACATGCTGCATGGGTCAAAACTCAAGGTTGTGCTCTGGGGCGCAGCTAGCAGGCGAGTGAGGTCTAGTGCACCTCACAAGGTGGGGGGGCGTGGTCAGACAGCGCCGCCTGCACCCCTGGTAGCGAACCCAGGAACCACAGTAGTGGAGTGACCAAAAGTAGTATAGCGGGAGTCCTTCTCTCTTACATCTGCATACAGGTCTGTATACGAGTTATAATATTATACCTGCATATAAGTAATTGCATTATAGAAAATATTTAACTCAAATATAACCTGCAAATAAGTAATAATTGATATTAGATCTTGATCAGATTGTATTATCTGATGATATAGTATAGGTAATTCCAATATCTCAATTGTATTATTGAGAAATAGGTGCTATAAGATTGTTCACAAAGGTGTAGGCAAAAGGCTGTGTAAAAATTTATTAAGCCTGATTAATAAATTTATTAGCCCATAAACAAATTATCTGTGTCTGGTTTTGAATTGTCCATGTTGCCGGAAACATGCATAATTCAAAATACCTGGCTACGGGCTTGATATGATAAGTAACATAGATACCGTTCGGAGCACGCGTTGCTATGGACCGAATTGACTTCCGGTAGTAAATCCAAGCGTAGCTCAGTTCTTACCTGGCCACCGTCATTGACGTACTGATACTGCTTGAGTTGAATTTTACCCAGCCCACCCACCCATCAGCCAGTCAGGTGTTACCCCTGAGAGCTGAGAGGGCTGAGAGATGATGATCCCAGTGTGAAATTTGAATGATGGTGGCTGTGAGAAATGAAAGTGCAAATGTGAGTGAGTGTGCCAGATGTGAGCTGAGAGTGTGACCGTGATCTTCTGTAGCTGTGTCATTATGTCTTCCGTTTCAAGTTTTCATTACAGGATTGAATGAAGAGTACTCAGAATGATATCATATAGTAGTATGATAGTACAATCAATAATATAATATTATACCTGCATATAAGTAATTGCATTATAGAAAATATTTAACTCAAATATAACCTGCAAATAAGTAATAATTGATATTAGATCTTGATCAGATTGTATTATCTGATGATATAGTATAGGTAATTCCAATATCTCAATTGTATTATTGAGAAATAGGTGCTATAAGATTGTTCACAAAGGTGTAGGCAAAAGGCTGTGTAAAAATTTATTAAGCCTGATTAATAAATTTATTAGCCCATAAACAAATTATCTGTGTCTGGTTTTGAATTATTACAATAATCTGCATATAAAGTAGTGCGTACACATACTGCTGCCTGTTTTGTTTGATTACTAGTGTGGATGACATGGTACTCAAGGTGTAGCAAACCAAATCCAGGGATTTCGCAAAATAACTGGAGCATCATTTCAGTGATTACGCGAAATCCCTAGAGATTTTAGGGATTTCGCTAAATACCTAAGTGGAACAGGCATTTTGCGAAATACCTGAAAGTTTTAGGGATTTCATTAAATCCCTGATTACACAATCTTACTGTAAAACATACATATATGAAATGGTTAGCGGTCAAAGTAATTTATCTTGAAGAACCACCAGTCGTGCTCACACAGGCCGCAGTAAAGTGTACAATCCGGGATGGCTCCTATTGCAGATACAATGTGAGTGTCACTATCCGAAACTGCCGATGCTGAGAAATCACATATTCCCCAAAGTTCCAAACAATATATTTCTTAAACTGTCTCACTCCGGCTGCTAGCTTTGTCTTAAATATATTCATTTTATCATTATATTGCATGTGCATCTATGTTTATGCCAAATTGTTATGTATTTCTAATAATTTGCCCTACACGTATCGACAAACTCAATGGCTGGGCGCCTTTCTGTTTGATTCAATACACCATAACACGGTTTGGCGGCCATCTTGACCTAATTCGTGTTCGTAGGTAAAGAAACGCACGTGGTATTGATTGTCAATGGCAGTGTCGCCAGTTAGCAATCTTCATATAGAAAAAGTTAAATATCTCTAAAACCACACCAGCTAGAAACAAGCTGATTGGAATACACATAGAAAACATGTTTAACAAAAAGATTATATTAAATTGATATGGTTAGGGTTCTGGATTTCTATTAATTTTGAATAAAACTGACGTTTTGCACTGTGCGTACGGCAAACTCAATGCATTGCCGATGGTCGTGAGCAATCTTCATGCAGAAAAAGTGAAATATCTCTAAAACCACACCACCTATAAACAAATCGCTTGGTACACATATAGAAAACATACTCAACGAATAGATTATATTAAATTTATAAGGTTAGGGTTGTGGATTTCTATTAATTTTGAATAAAACTAATGCTTTGCACTGTGCGTTCCGGCAAACTCAAGGCTATCAGGCTTTGTTTACCTATATCCGGAAGTGGCCTCGTTCTCGCGAAATTAGGACATGCCCATATATGGCCAAACCGTGTTATCGTGTATGGGTGACACAGTGAAAATGGCGAAACACGCAACATGCAGCATTACATGGGACCGGTGTGGCGGTCTCCGATGCCACAAGGCTGATGTGCCAAATGTCGTTTCTGCGCATGCGCGGATTCGAGTGACACATCGGCGTGAAACAAGCGACTCGGGCCACCCGAGTGGTCATAATTTCAAATCGAACACTGCGAGTAGAGTCGACAAATACACGTGCCGTGTGCAAAACGATCCGACCCAAGTAACCCGTGGCCGTCTCGGGTGCCACAAGGCTGCCGTGCCAAATGTCGCTTCTGCGCATGCGCGGATTCGAGTGACGAATGGAGACTGCAGATTGTGGCCGTCTCCGATGCCACAAGGCTGCTGTGCCAAATGTCGTTTCTGTTGTTTTAATCAGTCTTTTTGTATTTGGCTTGCGGGGGGGGGGGGGAGGAGATTATTAATTATTTAATAATAAAGTGTCCACCCGAGCGCGGAGAATCCTATTCGATTATTCGACCCGAGTCTGTACGATGTGCGCATGCGCCAAAAAGTGGCTCGGGTGACCAGAGTCGATTAATCGATTACGCCCAGTACTCAGTTTGGACGCATGCGCAGACGACGCTGTTGGATTCTGACGCAAGCGCAGAAGCGACATTTGGCACGGCAGCCTTGTGGCATCGGAGACGGCCACA